>JAAVTG010000027.1:0-54046 GCA_011947345.1 Phytophthora quininea | reverse complement strand
AGTGGCGGCGACGGTCAAACGGAAGGCGTTCATGGCAAAAACAATCGACGACGACGTCAATAACGTCTATCGTGTCCATGCGGCGCTCTTGCTTACCAAAACGAAGAGGGACGGCGGAGTCGAACTTGGCTTTGCGTGAATTTCTGTCCGGATGCTTGATGGGCTGATGGCAATTACTTGCGGCCAAGGCCTGCTCTCTCGGAAACAACTGGCCCATGTTGCACTTGCAGTCACTGAAGCATCAAGGATGTAGTTCCCTCCAGGCCGAAGACGAAACAAAACGGACTTGAGAACGTTCATCACTCGATCCAAGCGAACAGGAAGGAAAAGTCGGCGGCTAAGTCCAAGCAAACAATACGTACTGTAAGCTAAAGAACACGGCAATCTACTTTTTAATCGCACCGAAGTGAGCAACGCGGTAGGCCAGCATCATGATGGTCCACAAAGAAACTTGCACTTTACGTGGGACACCTGTGCCTCCAGTACGAACGCGAGGTAGTAGAACGCTGGTATACCGCAATTCCGCTGTAGAACCACTGCGAGAATTGCAAACGACATCAACTACAACATCGCATAGAGGGGAATACTCTAAACCATGACGCCAACATGTTCTCGAGTCACGCCATGCATCTCTTCGTGATACTCGCCACTTGGGATGTAAACCATCGCGAATACGAAGCTCGCGTAGAGAATTGGGATGACCGTCTCAAGTGCTCGGTCATTCGGTAGTGAAAAGTACTGCCAGGGCTTCGTGAAGAGTACGCATGCTGTTAACAACAGGGTGGCTCATTGAACCCGTCGCCCTGTTGGTTCCAGAGCCATACAACCGTCCCTTTGTTGAGCAGTCGGATATCCTCCGACTCATAGATCGTCGGCCGAAGCTGACAACGCTATCGCCGGAACTCGACTGTGACTCGAATATCTGCAGCAGTTCGTCACCTTCTGATGAAAGATTGTGCGGAAAACACGAGCGTACTTGGACCCCCGCGGGTAGTGTTTTCGGCTGCATAGTCCTCGTAATGCCGTCAGAAGGTTTTGATTTCCGCCAGCGACTTTGTCAAGTCGAGACAGAATGTGTTCCGTTCGTTGGTGCAGGTCGTGCAGCTCAATTGCCGCCTGCAGCAAGTCAAAGCTCATAATCACCATCACTGACGAAATCGACGTCACATTTTGGATGCAGGTGGCCAATTACAGCGAGTCGTAGAAGCACGGTATATGCACTTGGTATGCACACAGGCTCGAAACAGCACCTGGCACATTGGATAAAGCACTGTCATCGCCGACTGGACCGCCGCAAACTTATTCAATCTAAGCGGTTGGCCTCGCTTCTTTGCGATCTGTGTAAGGTTGACGTTCCGACAGAATGCTACAACCATGAGGTATCAACATGGTCAGAACCAAGTGGAATCCCAATAGTTTGTATAAAGCTGCAAGCGCCATGGCCCCTTCGACGGTGCCAAACATGACAAGGTAACAGAAGGCCACGAGCTGGAGTGCTGAGAGCTTGACGCCGTCCACCACTCCAAAATGTTTCATCGCTCCATAAGCGGCAGTCGCTGACAAAAAGGCGAATCGAACCCAGAAGCCATACAAATTCATATCCCAACCGCGTGCTGGATCCTGAAAGGGAACGCTTTCCTGAGTCAGTACGATCGCAATGACTGGGACTGATTACAAGCGCTACTCGGAGCAGAGACGTCTGCTCGATGTACTCGTCCAACGCCAGCATTCGCTCGATGGAGCCTTTGCCTCCATAGTTGGTGATCTGCATGGCGAGCCAGACAATCAAGCAGTTGTGGGGACGCGTGCAGTAGTCGACGACTTGGTCACTGGAATCACGAATGAAGCATTCGAAGGACCCAAATTCTATGCGTTATTACCCTCAAGAGAGCCGTGTGTGTTCCGTCAGCCGACAACTTAAGATCCCACAATTATTCATGTACAACAGCACACGAACACTTGAGCACGCGGAGATTGTGTCTGGATTAGACGACAAACACAACATGCAAGAAAGACTGCAGTCTTCATCTCGACATGATCCTACAGTGTACAGCTTCAAAACATTCAACACCGCTTGAGCGATGCGATTCTCCCTCCAGGAATTTCAACTTATAACAGCACAAATTCCATCGCCAAAGCCTCCGCAGTGATTACTTCTGCTTGTACTCCACGAAAGCAGCCACTTTTTCCGCCTGCAACGCCTCGGACGGCAGCAGGAACGTCAAGATGAGCAGCAGCATCTCAACGGGCAGTTTGGCCCACGGGTTCTTGGCGATGTAGCTCCAGTCGCGACGACTAAAGCGCCGCATGTGCCACACGAGTCTCCACAGCGACGACGACCGCTCCTGCTTCATCAGAAACTCCCAGTTCCGGACGATCAGAATGTCCCGCAGTTGTGGCAGTAGATCCACCAGGTACTCGCTGGCCATGCGTCGAATCTCAGGCGACACCTCTACCTTCCTTCCCGAGTGTTTGAGCTTGTAGAGCGCGTACCAAACTGCTTGCGGGGTCTCTTTGAAGTTCACCTCGTAGATCGCTTCCACGATGCGAGGCGTATCACACCGCACGGCCATACCCACGCACGTGTAGACGTTGAAGAACCTTTTGACCCGCACCACGCGCTGCTCCCAGCGGGTGTTGGCGTTGAGGTGGGCGGCGGCTCCTGGCTGCAAGTCCCGCGCCACTCGTTTGTTGGCCAGCAGCTGCAGCACGCACTGTTCGTTCTTGGACTCGATGGCGAACTCAAGCACCTCCAACGGCGAGTGGCGGCACAGCAGGTCGTGGATCCAGACCGGGTCGTCGTCGCCCAAGAGACACGACGCCAACTGGCCGTGGCCGGCGCGGACCGCGATCTCGATGGCGTCGCGGCCGTCCGCGTCCGCCGGGACATGGGCACCACCACCTTGAGGCTCGTCTTCCGGGCGTATTTGACCAGGCGGAGCAGCACCGACGGGTGCACGCCGTTGTGACAGGCATCCATAATGACGTGCCGGTTGTCGGCGCTTTTGGCCCAGAAGTTGGTGTTGTGGTTGTGGTAGACAAAGTCGACGAGTTTGAGCGCCAGCTTGGGCGACGGCAGCGCCGCCACCGCCATGAAAACGGTGCGGCCGCCGGCCAGACGCGCGTCCGGGTCCTGGGGCCAGGCCGTGTCGGGCGGCAGCAGCGAGCACGCTCGCGACGAGCTCGGCTTTCCGCATGATGTACGACGGTTCGTATCGGAGACTGCGGATTCCAGAGTGACACATCGGAGAACAAGGCTCTTCCTTTCGTGGCTTCACGGGGAGATTAACTCGGGAGTGCTAAACGATCAGGACATCAGGCTGACGTGCAGGAAGCCCCTGTGAACACCAATGACGAGTGCCTCATGAACAGCACAGTCTACAGCTCAGAGGGCGAGGAGATGACGAAAGCTTTGTTTATCAAACAGTCCTTCTCGAGGCAGCTCTGCGTGCTGGTGATACGCTTTGTCGAGTTCATTCGCTTCTCCCATGGCAAGTTTCAAGGCCCAGCAGACCCAGCAGCACGATCCATGAGAACTCGCGTGGTGGCACCAATCTGCACGGCCCCGTGGACTTCAGACGTGACAATCGCCTTTCCTCACCAAAGCAGGAAACAAGAAGCTGCGCCTGTGCGGTATCAAGGAAGAAAGTGTTCAAGGAAGGAGGTCTATTGATCTCGTTTCACCTGGACTTGCAGGCATAGATGTTTTAACTAGCAGCTCGGGCATCCCTATAACTTACTCTCTCCAGTCTACAGGAAGTAGGCCACGGCGACCGCAGCAAGCGAGGCAACGCCAAAAGCACGCGTGACAGTGGACGCATCGCTCGATCCCGACGAGGCGGCCGAAGTGTCCGCCGCGGCCGACGGAGGTCGTGGAGGTCGTCGGCGTCTCGCCGGATGATGTGCCGGACGATGCAGTTGACGACGCTGAACTCGTCGGGGCCGTCACGGTATTGGAACCGCCGGTTGTGCTGGCCGCAGTTGACCCCACGGTTGCCCCCGTCGCCGTGGAGCCCGCCGTCGCCGTTCCCGTGGTCGCAGACCCGGTGGAGGCGACACTGGCAGAACCTGACGCGGACGGGCAGCGCGGCGGCACGTAGTCGATCAGGTCGGCCAGCAGTTCAATGTTGTCGCCGACGGGGAGCGTGCACTCGGTCAAGTTCATGGCCTGGGTGTCGGCCAGCAGGTTCCGGCACGCACTGGACGCGCACATCTTGTCGATGATGTCCTGGGTCGGGATCGATGCGGCCGTGAAGACGTAGCCCGAGTCGGTGGAGCACTGGTCGATGTACTGGTCCGTGAGCAGCGCCGACAACACTGATGAGCTGCACGTGGCGGCGGTAGCAGAGCTGGTCAGCACGGCGACGGTGGCGATGGCGAAGAAGGTCTTCATGGTGGTGAGTTTTTGGCGAGAAGGTCTTCCGTCTTCGGAGGCGAATTGCAGAATGGTCCGAGCGCTCGGCGGTCGTGAGAAACACGTCCGCATTGCCGCGGTGGATGTCGTGCAGTGGATGATGCATGTTGCAGTGACATACACGCGGGAAGCGGTGACACGCCTTGACTACGATAGTGGGAGGCGCCGGCATGGCATTCGAACACCTTCTCGAAAATCTCAGCGGTCTCGAGGCGGTCTTTCATCGCACGGCAGCGGAATTGGCCGCACGATCCGGTGATCACCGCGGCGAGGTGACCAAGGTGATCGAGGCCAATTCTCCAGGCAGGTGACCAAGAAAACAAGACGGTCTGAGTTCTGGCTCGAGTGACTTCTTGCAGGCAACTTCAAGATGCGCATCATCTTGCTGTCGACTTCTCGGAACCCTCACTGCTGTGGATGATCACCCTCGCCACGCACAAGGAGAAATTCTGACATCGAGGCGCATGATCGTCTCGGTGGAGACGGCAACGCAAAGCCTTCCGGAGCAAGCTCGTCGCCGCATACAGTTTTGCTGCAGCGACGGAATGCCATCCCACGGACGATCTGTGTGGCATGCACAACGACGCTGCAGTCGTTTCCCTCGGAGGCTTCCTGAGTCGGCTAGCAGCGGAAACGGCGCAAGAGCGGTAGGATAGTGCTGGGAGTACGGCGATGTTTGGTGTTCAAATCGACCGAGCATTTCGTGTTCTGAATTTGCCCCGCCATCGTGATGACAATGGCGTTTTTGGCCCTCTGCTTGGGGATGCAGCGCGAATGTCGGGTCCCATTGAGGCTGGATTGCATTGTTGGAATGTCCTGCCCGTTGTTGTGGATCATTGCGGCCCGATACTTTGCCTCTGGGAAGAAGAACTCGCCGTCGTACCGGATGGAAGCCTGGAGACGAAGGTAAACATGCAAGCATGAAAGCTCATGAAACTTGCGAGTTGCAGCATGTGCATGGCAAGCTCCACATAATCATCATTATCCCCGTAATCCCAGGGCATCATGGAGATAGCTGCTCAGCGAGTCAATGTTGGGCTCTCATTTCTCCAAGTTCTTCCCAGCAAAACAGCGATGCGTTTCCACTTTGCGTTCGTGGTCACCACGGCGATTCGTTTCAGCGTTTCATCTGCTGATGAAGGTGTGGCGGCCAAACCAATCCTCAGGACCACCACCAATCCTGGAAACCCCTCGAGACAGCTAGCCGAGACATCTCCGGCGGACGAGGGAGGACATTGAATTGATTAACTGTTTAGCGGATTCCTCATCCGACTGTGAGGTCTCCGAAGAACATTCGTACTATCACATCATGAATTACCGGCAGTAGATATCCACGTAGAGAAGTCACACTGGACAAGGTTTCATGAATCCTTTGTCGAGGACACCCCAGGTCTTCCATCGGATGATGCATCAACTCCGGAACTTGCTGGAGAATCACCTTCCAGTCTTGCGATCGCAAATTTGGGAAGAATCGCGTAGTTGGTTCTGTTGGGAGACAGCTGCTTAGCTTGATTCCAAATATCGGTGGTGAATTCGTGTTTCTTACTTCCTGCATTCCTCCTTCGTCCGGATGCGGTAGTAAGCGCTGAAATAATCGGCTCATTTGATGGTAGAGCACGAGAATGTCATGCGGTAGCACTTTCATCCCAAGTATTGGATGAATCTCGGAGCAGACGTCCGTGAAAAATGCCGTTGAAGATGGCCAGTCGCTATTGGCACCGAGAAAGTCGACAAAACATAACTTTTATGTTTTGCTATTGTCCGACAGAGCGCCCGAAAGGCGTTTGACCCTGACCCCAGGGGCTTCGCCAGACTTGCTGGGCTTCGCGTATCCAGTACCTGAAATTCAGCAACTTGCTCCTCCAAATTTTTCCAGGGTCAATTGACACGATAGGGCAAAACCTCGAGTTAAACCAATTCAGCGAACTGAAAAATGCCTGGAGTTTCGGTGGGATTCTGCAGGCACGTACAGCAAGCTGGAGCCTGGAATTATTTTCACTTAGGCACACAACTCGTTTATAGAGACCCCAACGGGCAAGAGTACTTTGCTGTTTGTGAATTGCTCGCATATGCTGCATTTATCAAGAGAACAGGACGAATCTTAGAGAAGTAGAGAAACGTATCAAACGTTGTTGTTTGGTACAAGTCTTTCGTGGAGTAATTCGGCAGTATGACCACCCCGCTCCCAGTCTACGCTGTGCCTTGGGAGTGTATTGACAAGACTCGAAGTTCACTTTGCCATCCCCGAACTCGCCAAAATCGATTGCCATGCATGGTTTTCTGCTCCTGAGCATCGTCCAGTTCGTCAAGAAGCTGCAGCATCTTCAGAAATTGCAGAACTACAAGTAGCTCAACCAGCTCAAGAAAATTATGCGGACAAAAAAAAAAAGCGACTGCATAGCTATGTATTTGTGAGACGCCTCGGTATTCCTCGACCTCGCAACGCCAGCCTTACATATTCCCCACATGCTGCGGCTGCGTCGATCCCTTGATTTATTGCGTTCCCTTAGCATTATCCGATTTCTGCCGTCTTTGCAGCTTCTTGACGAATACGGCTGAAAACCACGTGGCTCTGAACCTCCTCTTTTTGCCCATTCTTGAAGGGTTTTGGTCCGAAATCTCGCGATGTTTTGGTTGCCTGGACTGAGTGCGGAAGGCATTCGATGAGAGGTAGAAAAATAGTACTGTCCTCGCTCTTCGTCCGCTAAAGACGGCTTAGTTAGCCGTTTCGAGGGGCTATCGGGCTCGGTGTTGGTCCTGAGAGTCGTTTTGACCGTCGCATCTTCACCTGTCTTTCCTATGCGCTCTTCATCGGACGGTGTCGCTGCCCCACTGCCGCCGTAAAGCTCTCTAGCTCCGTAACATCGTTTTGGTCTTGACAAATTCATTAGCGGATGACACCGCGAAGAGGACGGCGACGGCAACCAACAGGAAGACGAAGCTGAAGCATGGCTGCTGCTGATGCTGTACGAAGTTACTTGTGCGCCTGACGGAAGGTTGGAAAGTGAACGCCTCGAATTGAGCTGTCAATCATTGAACGTTAGCGCTTAGAGCCGATCCGGTTAGCCATCATCGTATGGTGGGCAGCACAGCTTTTGTTCTCACAGACAAGCAGAAAATCGCTTGCTGGTGACGAAAAGTATAATAGACATACGCTGTTACCGCGTACACGTATACGCTACAGGTGTAGATACTGTACAGCTTTCCTTCGAGGCGGGGGCAATGGCTTGGTGCAATTTGTGCAGTGTGTTCACTACAAAGTGTTGTCCACGATTCTGAAGCATGTCATGATAAACTATCCGACGAGATGCCAGAATATACTGGGCATCATGATTCCCGTACGTGATCGGGGATTGCGTGCTTTCTTCGCCTAGGGTGCGTGGACAACACGACGAATACCGAACTGGATGTATGCTCGAACACGTTTCACCGGCGAGCTGCTTTCAGGTGCTCTTGCAGCGGCCTTTTCTTCAACTTGCGGAGGTAGAATTGGTAGTACATGTCCTCGCCTGAAACCTTTGCTCGGAGTAGTTCGCCTCGACAGCGCCTTCTTGACGTTGTGACGGTCTCTATTCACAACTATCCACACCGACATTTTTGTGTTGGACTTGTTGATGGTCGTCGGAAGGTGCTAGCCCGACTGGGACAACGTGTTGATGTGCTCGTTGAACATCGCCGCGGGCTTCTTGTGCATGCCACACTCCTTGCTGTGGAGTAATCGCGCGCCCGCGATGTCGTTGAGCCCCAACACCACCCACACCTCGCACGTCGTCGTGTAGGTAGTATGCAACCAGTTCAGTAGTCGGAACCCTTTGGTCTTCTTCACGAAAGTTGGTATGTAGGAGTAATTTGGGTGGGCTCTCATCTGCGCATCAGCCAGGTTGCTCAAAGATTTAGAGCGACGACAGGGCCGACTTGAAGCCTCTCTATTCGGCTGTGTCCGCAGAACTTTCAACGCCTCGCAGCAGGTTGCCCTTAGTGCGATCCGTTCAAGCCGATACCAAAAGAACGCTGCCGACAGAGAGAAGGGCGACGGTCGCCACAAGGAGGACGTTATGGCGAGACATATTGTAGCTGCAGTCCACTTTGCGAGTGCGGTAAATCGCCAGGATGGAGAAGGAAAGCAACATACGGGCCGGGCACTAGCATTTGGTTACACTGTTCCTGAAGCGATAACGTGAAACAGGTAATCAACTCTCGTAGCTGATCCCATACCTTTACGTATCGAGAAACTCGACAACAATGCATCCACAGGTGTAGACTGCCATGATCATGGTCGTCTTCTGAGCTGTGATTGTTTCATCTTTTGCTGCTTGTAGCTTTTTGACGAACGTGCGGTCGTGAACAGATCGTATTACTCCGCTAGGTAAAAACCTTTGTGCCATTTTCGCTCCTCGTTCGATGGGGTCACAGCACCAACTATTGTACTGGCCAAAATAGTTGATACCGTAACTCTATGGCGTTTTTCGCCAAGAAGATGGTGACTTTCCATATACGATAGTTAGATATAAGGGAATTCGCGTGCGTAGATTCCGATTTTGAGGTCAGATTTGGCCAATTCTGCGTCGTCTTTGAGCTACAGCCGCTCCAAAACCTTTCTCGGCCAGCCAAAAGTTTGGGGAAAGGGCTTCATCAGGGCTAACCGATCATTCATCAAAACCTGAGGCTTTCATTGGCCCAGAAGTGGAACAGATGCCAAAACATCTTGTGTTTAGGGTAAATTTAGGGTTTTGAGGCGTCAACTCGACTAAACAGCAAAATGATGATTGCATCACGCCAAATCTGAGGAGCTGCTCTTGTATTAAATCTTATAGGTCCTCATCTTGACTGTCGCTGGCGATCTCCCTTCTCCAGCATCCGCACACTCGATGGCTTCATCCTCTAGCGCGCGGAGGTTCTTGTCCTCTTCCCTTTGCACTTCCCTGTATGCACCTTTCCACTGTTAATTCTACTGTTTCCCTCTTCACCCTGTACCTGCAAAATAGACCTTATAAGTTACGGGAGGTAGCTAATAGTTAGGGTTGGCAAGTCGCAGAGCACCAACCTCGACACTTTCGGCCTTCTCACTCGCCTCGCAGGCTCCCCACACGCGCGAAATGGTTGTTGTTGGAGTCCCAATGCATTTGTGGACAAGTTCCCGTGTCCGCCCCGCCCCTCGAGGCTCTCCTTCTCGACTTTTGAGGGAATACTTGTAGGCACTCACAATCATCGCATCCTCGGGGTCTCCTGAAGACTAAGCCCGCTTTTCTAAATCTAGAAAAAATCTAAAAATGGTGAAGTCAAACACATAGATAAACCCATTTTGTGGAGCCACACCACATTGAATCGACGTCCCTCACCCACTCAATTTCCGCGACCTGAGCCCGCTTTTGGGCGAAATTCGCAATCACGGAGAAACTAATACTACTTGGTTTTTGTATAGGTCGCACAGTGTGAGCCCGCCAAACGAATGGCTCAAACTCAATCATTGTCTTTCTTGCGCCGCCAACACCCAGCCACTACACCAGCTCCCTCCCCATGACTTCCACCAGCCCCACCAGCCAGCCAGCAGTAGACAGCCAGACAGCTAGACCCCGGCCTCTCCCTACCTGTACCATCTAGAGGCCGAGAGCCTCTTCGCTCTAGACCACGTACTCAAGATCACGAGCGATGAGACTCTCTGCATCCGGTGGTGTCAGGAGGTTAGCCTGATCGACAGGCAGAAGTACTGCCCCGTGTGTTTCCGCCCCATGCGGCAAGCCCCAACCAGAAAGCGGTGGAGGTGCTGCCGTAGAACGAAGCACCCCGACGGCAAGGAGGTCAGCAAGAGCTTGCTGACCAACTCCTTTTCAACGGGATGAACCTTAAGTTGCGCAGCTCGGTACGGCTACTGCTTGTGTGGTGCATGAGGTTATCTCATGTTCAGGCGGCCGAGTTAGCTGGGACGTCAGAGCGGTCTGTGCATGAGTACTACGACTACTGCCGGTCTACGTGCTCCAAAGAGCTATACAAGGCCAATTTCCAGGTAAGTAAGTGTTACCGTGCACTTTATGTTGCTATTGTGTTGCTAATAGGATGGTATCTAATGTTTAGATCGGAGGAGAGAGCCAAATAGTCGAAATAGATGAGACTAATTTGGCGAAGAAGCGAAAGTACAACCGGGGAAGGAGCTACGAGGAGTTCTGGCTCTTTGGCGGCGTCGAAAGAGGAAGCGGCCGTTGGTTTGGCCGCATCGTGTACGACAAGCGCACGAAGCAAACGCTACTCTCACTTATCAAGAAGTTTATTAGGCCAGGGCGAGTATTGCTTTTAATTATGCATTATTTTTTGCTAACTTTCTTTTTCTAGTACCCATATCATGTCAGATATGTTTGCTACGTACGTATGCGAGCGGGGCGACAAATGGCACACGCTTGAGAATAACCGCACGCTTCGAAGCATGCGGTATTCCCACAGCTGGGTGAACCACACACAAAACTTTGTTGACTCTCTTACCGGAACGCACACTAACTCTGTTGAGGGCCTGTGGGAGACGCGTATAAAACGCCACATTAAAGTGATGCGCGGAATGCGGAATGACCGCCTCGATGCCTACCTTGACGAGTATATGTGGCGCAGTTGGTTTTTCCGCCTCGACCACAAGCCGGTCAGCTTCTGAACGGACTAGTTTTTGCCATTTTAAGAAATGAATAAACAGCCTTTCTAAATTCTGAAACGTTCTGAAAAAGCGGGCTCAGTCTTCAGGAGAGCCCATCCTCGGCTTCACTGGTCTTCTTCCCCTCGCTATGCTGGCACTCAGAACGGCACGAAGAGGCCTTGTGGAGTAGATAGAGGAGTGTTTCAGGATCATGTTGCGGGTCTAAACAGCCTCAAATGGCCAATATTAGCCGAGTAACGGACGTCGGCGTGGGCCAACATCGCTCTGCGGTATCAACTTTTATGGCCAGTACAATACGGAGCGCAGTAATGAGGTAGCCCAATCATCTGAAAACTCGTCAAAATGACGTGAAGAGATAAAGCTGTGGGACTGGTCAAGGGTTAATGTTGATCAAGTTCGCTCGAGCACCCCGTAAACACGACAATTCATCATCAAGAATACGGGTGAATCGTTTCTTCTTTTTCCCCCGTCCACCCGAACACAATACCTTCCAGCCGTTCATTTCAACTTTCCCGACATCAAGTCCAACCGCCATGCGAGTCAGTTTCGTCTTCCTTGTCATTCGACCATCTTTGTCGCTGTCTCCGCTGCTGATGAATCTGTGATGACGAAAACGCTGCGGGGAACTACCTACGAACTCGACTACCCGACCAACCCCGAAACTGAAACCCCGTCGAGACGGCTAGGACGAGGACCCAGTCCTGGAATCCTCAACTTCGCGAAACTTCGAGGGCAGGTCATACGCGGCTGGGAGGAGAACGAGAAGAAACTTGCGGCCGCCGGATTCTCGGCTATGTTCATCACGAAGCTGAAGCGGTTGCACAAGGACAGGAAGGCCAAGGAACCCAAAAATTGACGCTTTCAGGGCACATCACGGGCTATAATAAGTAGGCGCGCAAGGAATAGGAAGGGGGGTCGAGCCTGCAAAATCCCTCCCAAAAACAGAGCAGAGTATCTCCCAAATTGTGAGCAAGAAAAGTGTGCAGATGTGAGTCAAAACGAGTGGGGGTCTCATATTCAAATTTCGTACTTAGATCAGGGTAACACTGTACTACCTCGGGAGGAAGCCCTCCCCACCTCGATGCAGAAGAAGGAGAGGACGGCGCGCTATGGCGACAGCTACGCCGCATTTACCCCTTCCACCGCGCTCGAATGTATTAATGTACACGTTCCTCTTCCCTTCTGAATACATACCATAGACTGATTAGGTGCAGATATCGCTACAACACGTGCCAGCGTTGCTTTTCCATTGATGAGTATAGCTGTTCTAGAATGCCCCCACTTTGCGCTCCTACGTTCATATAAATTGCACCGAAGGCACCCAGGCTGAAGTGTTTGCTCGTGCCTACATGTGCATGCTCGCGGAGGCGGCAGGGACGCTATCTGGGGCGAGATTCGCCTTCCACGGCGGAGCATGCGCACCGGTAGCATTGGTCATATTCTCGGCGTCGAACTTGAAAGTGAGCAGAAATTTTCCCAAAAAGTGAGCAGAGGGAATCCCAAAAGTAAGCACTGTTTTTGCCAGGTTCGCCCCCCTAAATACACGCTTTGTTTGTTGACGACCACTAGCCGAGCGCCGCCGCTACGCGGCGGTGGGTTATGGTTGGATGCAGCTGTGTGGACCGCCCGCCTCCGGCGGGTTCAGTTAGCTTTTACACGAATCAGTAAGTAGTTTAATCTAAAACTACGGGCTTATAAAATATTTTATAAAACATGAAAAGTGCCATTTGTCTAAAATAAAGCTTGGTTCTAGTTCGTAGTGGCAAGCTACTACATCTAGCCTAGCAATGGACCTCGACTCCTAATTAAAAATCTGCGTGTACACGATGTTTCTCGTGTACACTCCTCCGTCCGGGTCTACGAACCCTGGATACTCAATCAACGCCTTGAACTAGCTTCGGGAGGTCACGCAAGACAACGCCACATACAACTGGCCATGCGAACAGCACGGGGAGCCAAGTATAGCCCCAAGTTTAACACCGTCTGACCTTGGCCCGTGTTAATCGTCATGGTGAATGCTGGTTGCACGGGGAACTGCTTTCGTCGTAGCCGGAAGGGGAAATCGGAGTTATCGTCGTCGCTCACGAACATAATTCTCGGGATGAGTACTTCTTGGCCTGTTCGTTCTCCAGTCGTAATTGTTGCTCGAATGACGTGGTCCTTCAAGTCGACGATTCGTAGACGCGTCCCGTTGCACAGTCCAAGATCCGGGTTCAGATTTCTCATCATCATGATTTCTCATCATCATGATGGGCATCCCCTTCTTGAGCAATAGTCTGTGAGGTGAAATCCCGTTCATGCTCACCGAGTGGAGAAACTCCTGCTCGAACAACGTTCCGTCATCTTCCTCCACCGAGTCCACCGACAAATACCCTCGCGCTGTCTCCGGAAGTCGAGCTGCGACTGCCTCGTTGATTCTCCGTACCGTCTCATTCGTAGTCGTCAAAACCGTCCGACTGGCAAAATATCCATTCGTCGCAATCTCCGGATTCGCAACGTCGGCATACATTGCGTCAATGATGCGGATTATACCCCTTGGTATTGCCCCTGGAGCTATTTCCTTGTCCTCGTCGTCTTCTACAGGAGGATTCGGGATCAGCATATCAGCAGGAATCTTGATGTAGTCATTGCCAAGATCACCACGTTTTTGTGCCGACCCTCCCCAACGGCAAGCAAAACATCAGAGAGAGAGGATATCCTCGTCGCTTCCTCCTGTCCCCTCGCTCCCAATGCGCATGTTCTGCGTTAACCGAACCTGCAAAAGTGTCTCCACAGAGGCGATTCCTTTATACATGCGTTGATCGTTTCTGCAGGCGTGCCTCTCTTCACGACAGGAAGGATCTGGCGGAAATCTCCTGAGAGGACAAAAACCTTTCCGCCGAAAGGCTCCCTGGGGTTATCCGCAATGTCCCGTAGCATTCGGTCGACAGCCTCAAACGCGTGGCGATGGGTCATCGGAGCTTCATCCCAAATGACCAAACTGATCTGCTGGATAAGCTTGCGCAGGTGCGATTGTTGGAAAATCGAACACGTAGAGTCCTTGTCCAGTTTCAGCGGAATTTTGAAAGTAGAATGCGCCGTACGCCCGCCCATGAGAAGCAGAGACGCGATTCCACTGGACGCAACAGCAAGTGCAATCTTCCCATCCAGACACACCCTAGCCAAAATGCGTCGAAGTAACGTAGACTTTCCCGTTCCACCAGGCTCATCAACAAAGAAAAGCTTTTGTGAAACTTCCCGCGTGGATGAACTGCCCCCGTCGTTACGCGAAGCGCTGATCGTCGATATCTCATATCCTGACTCGGCTTCGACGGCTTGTATGATCTGGTCGAATACGGCTTTCTGCCCTTCGTTGAGTTTGGTCTCGTCGCGAACAATAGCCTCCAATGTCCTTGCGCTGTAGCCTTTCTCGCGGCGTATGAGATTGTTGTCGAGAAGAGACTCTCGAACCAAACTCGGGAAGTCACTTAACTGCGGAAGGTCAAAATCGGTCACAGCATACCCACTCACCTTTAGCTAATCGTTCACGCTTTTTAGCGTCTCAAACAACTCCACAGTCTCCCGTGTACACTCGGGGAGGTTCCGGTGCTTATGCGCTATATCCCGATTCAATTCCTCATAGAATTGGTCCCACAACCCACGGACATCTCTTGGCATCGAGTACACTAACAATGTACTGAAGAGCTGTCGAAGTTGGTATGGGATCTGAAGACTTGAAGCCTGTCATGCATGCAGCCCACTCTTGATCGTTGTCAAGATATCCCAATTGTAACGCTGTGTCCCAAAACGTGGGACATACGACGCCGTTAACTGTCCGTATATCCTCGAACGATGTAGGTCCTCTTCGATTGCAGAGCAGTATTCGGAGGAAAAACTTCTCGGCGTCCGGGGAGGTTACATGGATTATTCTTTCTAGTGCCTCTCTCTACTGCTTGCGCCGAACCCACTGCTTCTCTTTCCAAACGAACTCCTTGGGGATCTCCTTGTATAGCATCGTCTTCGCAAGCGAGCGCAGGTAACGTTCCCACGCTCCATCGCGTTTGGGTTTGGTTGTGTGTGGACTACGTGTGTGGGGGACTATTGTCGACCTCTTCATTAAGTACGTTTGGTGTGGACCACCCTACTATTGGTGTGGTCCACGACTCGGGCCGCCTTCGCTCCGCTCGGCAGCGATTGGCCGAAACTCTTTTGGCGAATGGGCGCCGCCGTCGCTGGCGCTCGGCAGCCAATGGCAGCGCCGGATCTTGTCCATCGAAACTCGGCGACGGACCGACCGACAGACTGACAGACAAACGGACAGACAGCAAGTCTTTAGTAGTAGTCTTAAGATGGGAGCATTGCGTGAGATGCATTTGATGTACAGGTAAAGGGATTCTCATCGGTAGTTGTCGAGCTTGTGGCAGTGTCCAACGTGTTCAACGTGTTGGCCACTGCCGGTTACGAGTGTCGGAAAGTTTTCCTGGCCTCTGCGAAGTACAAGAATTCTCTCAACGTTCGGACAGATCACGCTACGATATCCCAGCAGGCGTTCGCAAATGATGACGACCGCTGGCGTCGATCGATCCATACCGAGTCGGTCCGCTGTCGACTCACAGCATGGGATCACTATCTTGTTGACTACAAGCTGCCGTGGAAAGCGCATTCCGCGCTTACTCAAGAGGAGAAAAACCCACGACCTTATCCAATATATGCGCATTAATTTCGTCCTGCTCATTGCTTCGGTCGTCTTGCTGGTACTTTCATCTGCTACTGCGTTGGCAACGAGCAAGTCGGCTCTCAGAACCCGCGCCGAGCCTAAACAATCGAGATGACTTGACAGTGCGCCTCCAACGGCCGCAGAGAGAAGACTAGTTTACTGATTTAATTATCACATCGGAGAATGTGGATAAACTCCACGAACCAATGCTTGCTTTTTGCTTGCGAGAATGTTTGGCCATGCTGGGAAGCATTCCCTGTCAGGCGATATTGTATGACACTCGAGTGCCAGCGAAGCTGTGTACTAACCGTCCTAGACACCGGAGAGATCTGCTTGTGATGCCGCAAGTCGACGACCAGAAGAAGAAGGATGCACGCTTCAGTACACTCGCACTTCGACGCCAGCAGATTGCCAGGCGCAACAGCAAACAAATCTCAATGATCATTGTTGGGATCGGCTCGACAGTGCCTTAGTGGAAATGACTTGACGCAGAATGGCTTTTACTCATTTCTCGACTCGCCACCACTCGCTGAAGAAGAGGACCTTATCAAGTGTCATGCGCGTCAATTTCGTCGTTCTCCTCGCTTCAGCCATCTTCTTCGCGCTCTCACAAGCCGACCCCTCAATGGCGGCGAAGACGTCTCTGCGGGCCAACACTGAGGCGGATAACTCGAGATTGCTCGTCCAGGACAGCGAGGCACTTCCTTCCAGCCAAGAAAGAAGACTCAAGACGAGCCCCGGCGCTAGGGCTACTGCAAAGTTGCGGACCGGGATCATCAAGGGCTGGGATTACCAGAGAAAGGTTGCGACGGCTGGGAGGTCGGTCACCTTCGTCAAGAAGCTGAAGATACTTAGGAAGAAGGGAAAGCCAACGAAGCCAAGGGAACCAAGAAGCTGACCCGGTCAGCACATATCACCAACGCCTAAGTATTTCGGCTGATTAATGCACCACATAACACGACTCTGTAATGAATGACGTTGCTTACTGCCTGGTTTCCAGTAGCGTTCGAACGATGCAGTATTCCATTGTGGACTTGGCGCTACTTTGCGCACTTTGGCGCTGATTCAATAATGCGCAACAATTCATAATCGACCAGGGAGCTCAACACATTTAACACGGCACCATTTGCGTGGGGATAATGATTAAAGCGTTAATCTTAACTTCTCAACTTGCGAAAATGTACAGCGAACCGTGTTGGTGGATATTCGCTAGTAGCAGACAGATACCAGCAGGCAAGGCGGAGATTCCTATAGATGATGGGATCAACTTGCATGTAAACAACATGGAGCCGCATATTACCAGGATATGCCTCAGTACTGGTACGCTGCGGGTCACCATTCAGTCGACACATTTCACGTTTCACCTCCACTTGATCAAGGCAAGGAAAACCCACGGCTGTCATGCGCATCACCCCGTCTTTGTTATTGCTACGGCCATCGCGCTTTCATCGGCTCAAGTCTCTGCGGAAATCAAGAAGACCCCGAGACAACTCGGCAGCGACAATGAGGCGCCAACTACGAATCAAGGGAGGCGACTTAAGTGGAGCCCAGGAGGTCAAAGCATCATAGACCGACAAAACAGCATCTTTCGAGGCTGGAACCTCGACAAGTTCGTACAAGCTGGATTTTCGGCCAAATTCATCAAGACGCTGCAAAGATTAGAGTGGGCCACGAAGGCGAAGGTGGCCAAGCAGCTCAAGAAGCTGACGCGGGTAGCGCATGTCACCGACAACTAGGGGTTTCTTGGTGTTCGCGGAAATACACGTGTTCATTTTGCACTGCTTCTGTGTCTTCATCTTCTACTTACAAGAAACAGGAAGCGACGAGGGCGATGCTAACCGCAGTGGAGCCAACAGCGCCTGTTAGCGACACTGCACCGCTCGACCCACTCGAGGATGAAGCTGAGGCGGCCGAAGCCGACGTGGTGGTGTCGGTCGTATCCGAGGTTGTCGTGTCCGTCGTGGAACTTGACGTGCTCGAGGATGCCGCAGTGGTGTCCGTGGAACCGGTGGAACTGGTTGTGATGGTGGTGGTGTCCGTGGCGGTGCTTGAACTCGAAACGGTGCCGACTGTCGTCAAATTGGCCGTGTCGGAACTAGAGGTGGCTCCGACCGTCGTCGTCTCCACGCTGGACGAGCTGCTAGCGGCATACGCGCTGGTGATTTCGATGTCGGTGGTAGCGCTGGCAGCGGAAACGGTGCCGGTAGTAGTACTGGCAGTGGTGGCGGCGACCAAAGTGTCGTCCACCTCGACGGTGTTGCTCGAAGCAACAGAGGCGACCTCTTGAGCGCACACGGCGCTGGTGGCAAGTGCTGCGGCAATAACGGCACGGAAAAGCTGCATGGCGGTCTTCTTGATGAAAGGGTGGCTGTACTTCAGGTGCGAGTCTCGAGTCGAATTGATGAATGACTCAATGCATGCGACTAGCAAATGTGAGGACGACCGAGCGACTTGGGCCGAGGAGCCTTACAGAGCGGACAGATCATCTCATGAGCGTACTGGGCACGTAGTATACAGAGTTGTGGCCGCTCGAGTGCACCAGGATAACCCCGGAATGCTCATGGCGAGAATCCACTCGGTTGGTGTCCACCACTATCGGTCACGCCGCCGCTGAAAAACTCACGCCAACCGTGAAGCAAAAAGGCAACAAGCGACAACACTATCATGAACACCGGCAACTGCATACAAACACGACTTCCGTAAAAGCGAGCGCTACGTCCGAGTGAGCTACCGGCACAGACATCGATGCTTTCTACAAGAAGTATGAGACGACGAGCACGACCCCGTCGCTGCGACGCCAAACGTCGAGGCTACAGCCGAACCACCGCTCGACCCATGGGACTTAGAAGCAGACGCTGCCGACGCCGACGCCTCCTTCGAGCTCGAACTGGTCGACGACTTGGAGGTGGCCGCGGAGGATCCTGTGGAGCTGGCGCCGACCGACGCAACAGCACTCGCGCTCGAGTCACCGACCGTCGTGTTGGCGAGCGAGGCGCTGGAGTCGAGCGACCCGACCGTCACGTCCGTCGTGGACGACGCGCTGGAGTCGGAAATCGAGATACCGGAGCCGGCGCTGCCAGCGTCGAGACTTCCGATGTCGCTGAAGGTGGTGGTGTCCTCGAGAGCCGAGTTAGCGCTGTTGGCGGCGGAGCTTCCGCTGCCGATCAAACTCGGGGGATGTTAGAGGAACCGCTGCCGAACGAACCGATGGCGCTGGAGCCGGTGCCGAGCAGGAGGTCGTCGGTGTCGACGGTGTTGGACGTGGTGGTGGAGGCGTCCGGGGACACGGTGGCGGCGTCCTGCGCGTGAACGGCAGCGACGACGACAGCTGCGACGATGGCGGCGCGGAAAACCTGCATATCTGTGGCGGTGTCTTCTTCTAGCTGAAGAGCGTTCTACTTCAAGCGCTGCGATGCCTCGAGTCCAATTCGCGAATGTCAAAGAGCCGAGCACAAGTGCGACTACGATCGAGCGACTGCTTCAGGAGCAAATGGAGTCGGCACCACCCGGCAGTGCCGGCACGTGGAGAACAGCAAACGTTGGAAGTCCGCGTTCTGCACAAGCTCGCGAGATTTCACCGCGAGGCATTGCAAACGCCTAAGCCACCTCGGCTTGAGCTCTTCGGCTGGCCGTTTGATCTCTGCGGGGATCTGTCCAACAGCGACGGTAATGCCAGTGTTAATGGTGAGTTTTCTGAGAGCTCGTGCAGCGGTGAAACTTGAGAAGGTTGAGGAAATCCCTGTGCCTGGTGCTGCCGCTGCAGACACCCGAAGAGCTCTGCAATTCAGCAACGAGCGAGTCGAACACATCAGTTGGGACCGACATAGAGTCTCCGTCCGCAAAAATCTACCTAGTTCACCGAAATCGACAGCACGAACAGCAACGTCTTGCTCTTCTTGCTCTTCATCATGTTGCTGTTCTTGCCAGGTTTTCTTGCCCATTTCGCTACCCATTTCGAAGTGGTTTTTTCTGTGACAATGCATTTGACTTGCGTTCACTATGGCAACCCAAAAGCCAGGGCCGACATAGGCTTCATACCAACAACAGCAGAGCGAGGACGAGGCTGTGCCCGACCGTGGTCAATCGCCTTCTCTCCGCCCGGGAGTCCACACAGACACAGACACAGCCATGCCCCGTGACGACCGAAGCGACCGCAACTACCGCGAGATGGACGCCCAGCAGCAGTTCGACCGCCGCCGCGCGGACGACCAGGCGCGGCAGGACGCCATGCTGGACCAGATCCACGGCGGCGTGGTGGGGCTCAAGAACCAGGCGCACGCCATCAATGGCGAGGTGGTGGAGCAGAACATCATGATCGACGACATTGGCAACGTGCGTACAGAGGACCCATTGTTGTATACTGGACAGCTACAGGTCCTTACGTTCTTTGATATGCTGTAGCGGATGGACAACGCGACGCAGGACATCAATCGGGAAGAGCAGGCCGCACGAGAAGTGAACGCGCGCAAGAAGAAAGCCTGCAAGCTCTATGGTGTCATCGCCGTGCTCGTGGTGATCCTCATCATCGTGTTCGTGATCCCGTCACCCAAGTAAACCGAAAAGCATTCCAACACTTGAGCTGCGTTCGTTCGGGAGGTTTTGGCTATTCATCTTCTGCATCTTCGAGCGCCGATGGACCTGGGGAGATTGTACACTTTTAAATACACCAACAACGTCGAGCAACTCACTACGTTAACGTTTAAAATGACGGCACTTGACATCTACAATACTAGTGCGACTGCGGCGGCCGCAACAACAGCAATACTAATCGTGATGGTGGACGCATCGGATGTCAACACCGCGCTCTCGGACGAGTCGTCTTCGTCGTCGTCGGGGGCATGGCCGAGGTTCCTCCAGCCGGAGACACCGTGCCGACCACGTCGCTCATCGCTCCGCTTCCTGTTGAGTTAGTGCCGCCGCCGCTGGTGCAGCCTGCCAGCAGCTCGAGTTCGTCGGGATCTTCGTGGCGTCGGACGGATGGCTCACGCCGGAGGTGACGAGCCCGGCGGTGTTGCTGGTGGTCCACGTGCAGCACGGGTCGCCCAGCTCCTGGCCGTTGGTGTAGCCGTCGCCGTCCGTGTCTTCCTGGCACAGACTGGTGGTCCATGCGTTGCCAGCGGAGGCGAACGCCTTGCCAAAGTCGTTGACGCCTGTCTGGCCCGACGGGTCCAGGTGGCCGATGTTGGGCGAGTCCGGTACATTGCCGCCGTTCGGGATGAGCGCCACGTACTTGGCGTACCCCGCCACGCACGGGAGTACGGCCGCGATCGCTGCGAGAGTGACAGGTCGCATGTGTGGGGAATGTCTTGCTGGTCGCGAAATGGCAACGGCATGTCGGGCTGTCCGGAGCTGCACAGCGTCGAAGCTGCATCCGGACGCTTTTACGGTGCCGAGAACCAGCTGGACGGTGTTAACGGTCAGATTATCCGCACGTTTTACGGGAATTCACTTGAGTGCTGTATAAGAAAGTGCTGTTCTATGTAAATTACAGCCAAGATGATACGTTTTAGACGATTCGTAAACACTGCGCTTGCAGCAGACGATCGGCGTCGTTTTCCGTTGGTGCTCGGACAAAGCTGTCTTGCCTGCTGCGACCGGAAGACCCTTCGCTTGTGGCCGGCCGGTTGTTGCTCGCCCGATTCACTTTAGGTAGGAGAGAGGGCACTCCAGACACGTCTAGTTTCCCAACGAGCGATGTTGAACGGATTGTATATCACTCACTGTCCACCGATAGCGATGTACATCCCAGTGATAACCATCCACTCGCTTTTTGATGCGCAAGTAAAAACCAGATAGAGTAGTCCCGGCGAGAACGCTCGGATCCCCTTCTCGTTGGGAACTTTTCCATCCTCTTCTCGACTACACCTTGAAACTCCCAGACCAATCAACCGTAGAACGACATGCCGTTCTCTTGAATGTGGTTCGTCCACGGAATCCATTGCGAACTCCATTCGGCTTCACCCGGCGTGTCATCGGCACTCATCATATGGATACCAAACATTTTTTTCAATGTATCGCACGCCTTTCAAGAGCGTGCTAGGTTTTGGAGAAGGAAAAAGCTTACCATGTCGTCCGAATGAAGATCGTTGAGCTTGCGTCGATGCAAGCGATCTCGCCCTTAATCTCTTTCCAGATAACCATCGATACACTGTACGTTTGGAGACATCAACAATTGCAGCAATCTGGTGAGTGGAGAAACCGTGTAAACGTATGCGAGAGCATATCGTTCGCTCCTCGGGAAGATGCATAACAAATGTCCATTAAAATTATTCAGGTGGGGGCGGCATTTTCAGTGAAACCCGTGATGAAGGTCAATTTCTCTTCCTGCATCGCAATATGGCTTTCTTTTTGTGCTTTTGTGTTTGCGCTTTGTGTTTTCGCCTTGAGGTTATCGCTGCGGTGCTGCTACACTCATTCGTGTTTGCTGTGGTCGAGGTCGGATGTGCCGCACGTTTGCTGGTACGACACAAACTGCTGCAAGTCCACACTGCTGCTCCGTGTTCGAGAATTGTCGATTCCAGAACTCTCATCTCGTCTCACAGTGCATTGAGTTTATGTTGACGCGGTACGCAAGTCTTCTCTGCTCATTGACCTGCAATAAAGCCAACAAGTTATGCTGAGCAACTCTCAAGTGATTTCGGAACATTGCGCCAAAGCCTTTTTCCCGACGACCAGTCGTTTTGGAGGGGCTTTTTCGGCCGGCTTTCTTCATTCCGCAATTCACCATGCCGGGAAGAAAGCGATTCGCGCCAGACAAGACGTCCTTAATGGACGAAACACTTCCAATCGGAAAAGAATGACCTCGAGTCAGGAGAGTATATCGAGCAAAACGCATTGCCGATAACAAGACCACGGACTGCGTCGCGGTGAAGACAACCACGAACACTTTATGCAAGCGAGGAGTAAGGTTTCTGCCTGGACGAGCTCTACCATGGGAAGAAGTTCTCGCTGATATGAACAAGGGTGTACTGGAAGCCTACCCGCTGGCGAACGTAAACGTATTTTGACTGCTTCAAGAAAAAGGAGATACCCAAATTGGACACAAACTTCTTTCGGGGTTGTCTGTCTGCCGTGATGAAATTGATCATTGACCGGAAGGTCAAGGGCGAAGTCGGTGAGTCTCTCAAAATTTACAACGCGAGTCGTTGCGCATATTCTCCATGAGCTAATGGCGCGTACATCAACCAAGGAATGTGCCTCAATGCGGCGGTCCAGATGGCTACGATGACGAAGAACGCGCTATCCACAAACTTTTAAAGATGTTTCCACAAGTTACCGAAGCGCACGTACATGATCGATAAGCAAAAAGCGTGCACTTTGCTACAAGGAATTCATGAGCTGTATGTTCCTCAGGGAATATCGTTTGACGCAATTGCTCAAGAGTGGCGAGAGAAAAATCCCTCGCAAAAACAATAGACGACGGACAGACGATGTTCATCGACTTGTCCCGCTTTACGAGTCTCGTTAGGAACTTCTATGGCTGATTTACACCGTTTGAAAATGGATACCGCTTCAGCATCTGTGACTTTTGCTGCCGAAAGACCTCGTGCTTTTGCTGTTCTCTCAATCTTTTGCATCAAGAACTTCAAATCACTGAGTCGTTTGCGTTGGTTAAGGGTATTTAAGTCGGCAGGGCGCATGATCCGCAACGGGGCAGCTTTTTCACGGAGTCTCCACAGCACCATTGGAGCCAAGCTTGTTCTGGTGATCCGGACGGCAGGTCTACACCAAAAGGAAAGAGATGCATGGCGCCGCCCCAGTTTTGAATCGGATAGATGTGATGTAGCGCATGGGCTTTCTGGTTTTGTACACGGGATACTCCCAAGTGAGTCAGACGACTCCGCCCGGACGAGGGATTTATCTGGGTCCGTGACCTGGGGATCCTCCCACTGAAAAGTTCCTTTGGGACCCTGTTCGGGACCGGGAACGGAGGGCCCTGGGCCGGTCAGTACCTTTAACTTGTGCACCCCTTCAAAAACGGTTGTTTGATCAGGGACCGGTCACCAAGTTGTTCAAAGAACGTCTCGACCTGGTGCTAGTGAGCTGCGGGCGGCAGTTATACACACAACGGTCCGGGACACTGCCTATGTCCGGGGCCGGGAACACGACACACAATATCTTTTCTTTTGGACGGAAGACTCCGGGGCGATGGCCCTAGTAATATGAAATGTGCAAACCCGAGCCCGGGTCGGCCAGACCGCTGCCGGGACACTCAAATATGAAATGCCTAGCTCCTTGGGGAATGTAGGCAAAAAGAATGGAAATATTACCGGAATAGCCTTAAGCACAGCCCCGGCCCTCGGTGGCCCTGGTCCCAGATGATCGCACTCAAGAGAACACTCGCGCACCAGAGGGGAAAAGGTAGACTGAATTGGTCGCCCCAGCCTTCGCCGGGGCGAGTTACGTTCCTATGAACTATACTTGAATTTACTATGGACCCAGTTCGGCTCTCGACGATGCCCCAACGCGATTCGGGTGCGTACCTTGATCAACTTGACTAGGAAGCACTATGGCGCGTCGTACTTGACCGCGACCGAGTATGGTCCGGATGGAAGGCGCTTCGTCCCGTCCCGGGAAGAAAGCGTCGCCTCGTAGTGGGTCGTCTGGATTTGACTTGGCTTGGGTATAGAAGCCAGCGCAGATCCTGACCGGGGCCGCGAGACGGGACAGCTTGAGGTTCGGACCCGATGTGGTCCACATCACTGGCCCCAGTCCCGATTGCGTCCTGGTCCCGGTCCGGTGTGGTCCACACCTATGGCCTGGATCAGAATGAGACGGGGGCTGGCACGGGAATTCCCGGCACTATGCCACATAGAGGCTAGGTTGCGCGAACCTAACGTCTTCATTGACGTCACTGTCTGAGTTATCTACCCAATTGCTAATGCATGCTGGCACTCGCATTTGGACTGGTCGGATGAAGACGCTGAAGTACACCTTCCAGATGCTTCATAATCAATGCCGCCATTGGATCACAAGTTGGCACTTCAGTCGCAATTGCTCGATCTTCACGAATTGATTCCACACCCGGTATAAACGGCCATACAACGTGTTCTGTGACTCGGTGATATTTGCATATCAACCGTTCGCAATTCTGACGCCTCTTCCAACTCATTGCGGGCAGCTCGTATTTCACTTAAGATCATCACGTGTGGAGGAACTCCACTCGGCTGCATTTTAGAGTTTTCGGTGTCTCTTCGCAGATGACAATTTGTTCGATCAGCTACGGTCGCGTGTATTCAAAGAGTGGGGATTGGAAGAGTGGGTGATCTTTCGATAATCGCTGGTGGAGAAAATCAGTGTGGTAAATTAGAAAAGCCAACGCAAATTCGACGACAAACTCGACCCCTTGGGAATATTGGGGAAGCAATTTTGTATTTCTTTTGGATCTCTCTATCGCTAACAGCAAATCGAGGTGGCAATATTGGAAGTCCACTCACAGTACGACCGACAAACATGTCTCTAGCTGCATCGTGACGGAGATAGTGGTCTTGCACGCCTCCCAGCGACCACCCTGCACATACATGAACGGCAACCGGTGGTAGACACGCTGTCGACCCTGACGAACAATATGTTGAAGCTCGTTTGTGTATTGAATGTGTGCTAATTTCATCTGCAATCGCTCAATTTCTACAGTCACTTCTGGTCCTTTTAAGACCCTGCCAAAGACATTTCTAAATTGCTCATATTCATCGATACCGGGGAATAGATGAACATCATTGTCGTCGATGCCATAGGTAGCCCAGTATACACCTGTTGAATGTGCAATAATAGCGCGTTATAAACTCGATAACCAATTCCGCTGCCTTGTTCGCTCACCAAGTGTGAGTACAGGACAACTTCCAGGCGAAAGCGGATTCGCGTACACATGCCGCGGGTCTCGAGGCCGAGTTCCTCGCTGATCATTCTTCATACGGGGAAATACACACAGAGAGCGTCATTTTGCCACTCCAGATGGCCATAGCAAATTGACACAGTATTCGAAGCTCGCGGCATTAAATTACATGACAGAATCATAAAGGTTTGTTCCAATGTCATGCCCCGTGACGCGCACTTCAGCATCACCAGCGCAACTTGCTTGTACTCTCCAAAAGGCATTGAATTGAATCTCTTTCTCCTTTGATCGTTCCGTATCCCTGACTGATCATTGCAGCTACTTTGCACTGGATCCCCTTAAAATGACAGCTTAATTTACGCTCCAACTCGGAAGACATCACGCAGTGATAATCTTGAAAGAGATTGCAAAAGGCAGACCGATGTCCAGCATAATTTGAGAAACTATGGTTATCTCCGTTGCTTTTCTTCATCGAAAACACCCATGTCATAAAATCCCGAGCCGTGATGCGATCAAAGGCGAGCGGTGGGTTTTCAGGAGCGGTGCTTAAAGCGGTTTTAATATACTTTTGTCTGCTACTCCGTGTTCATCGTATACAAGCGAGTTAGCAAAAGTGTCAGTAACAAGTGTTCGCTTAGTTTTCAGCATCCATTGCAAGAAGCGAATTGTTGAACTTTGTTAAGAAGGACGAGAACTTAATGAGATTGTGCTTGCACGGTCGTTCGTCACTTCTTCCTCTAATAGCAGTAAGTGGTCGATTTCGATTGCCATTTTTCGTCAGGACGGACGTCCCGAGAAAGCTGTTGTGTTTCATAACCACAGCACTATATATAAAAGATTATATGTAGTGCGAAGAAGCACTAGACACAAATTTCCTGACATTTTGCGGCGTAATAAGGCAGCACGCTGTCCGTGTGTCTGTGGTCTGTCCGTCCGTCATTTTCCCGCCCTTTTGCCTGCATCCTACCTATCGTCATTAAATTATATATATTGTGTGCGGAGAACTGTCTAGAACGTCATGGAACCTACGGTAGCGACTTCGTACTTTAGCGGGAGGCGGTATCAGGCCGAATTTCGAACGCACTTCTCAAGAGCAAGCAGCCGGACCAAGCGAGCGAGGAGCGCGGCGATTCCTGGGACGGGCAGCGAGCGGGGGACGGCGACAGGACAGCGACTGGGCAGGACTACATGGTATTGTACTAATAAAAACAAATTTGGACTTGTCGAGAGTTCCTCCTGTTGGGATAACTGGTACCTTCAGGGCGGCCGAGGTGTATTTGTGTGGGATTAGGAGCGAGGGCTGGTCGCCTCTGTGGGGGTTAAAGGGGTCGTCCTTTAGGAGCTCGGGGTCCGTTGTAGTGGGTGAGAATGACCCCAATGAGCGCGTAGATGCCAGGCAGTCCCCTCTGATATCGACAACATTTCTAAATTTATGTTTGCCAGATTTGGTTATCTGGCAATGATTACATTTAGAACTGTAGGTCCCATGCTTTGCACCGCTAATTTCCTAAAACGACTAGTACCTTCGCGACGCTCCCTAGCTGAGCAGCGGGAACGGGGTCGCAAACTAAGTTTTTTCTAAAATCTTAATAAAGAAGTGTTTATAAACGCTTTATAGGAAGCCGAAAGGTCGCAACCGGCACCCGCCAGCGTCTACAACGCTTAAGCTCACTCCGCCGCCACTAAAACCTTCGGGCCCGACGCTGAGGCACCATTGTTAGCCCGCAAGCTTCGTGGGAAGTCTCATACCCAATCCGGGGTCAGGAGCTGCACAAACGACGATAAAAGCCGGCTTGGCCGAGCCGTCTGCCTCTCCTCGGGGCTCGAACCCAGTCGTCGTGAGTGGGGCCGGCCCTTCGGGTGGAAACACCCGTTTGGTGCCTCTGTGCCGCGGCGGAGGCAAAATCCATACAAACACCGGTGGTGGCTATCTACGGCTGTATGGAGGGATCAAGGCCAGTGGGTTTTGCCTATATGACCGAGGAACTCCTACACTACGACCGGATGGCACGAACTATTGGTTGGCTTAAGCGCAGTAGCGCTTTACACGATTCTTCGACGTCTATGATGCCAGTGGACGCTCCGACGATAAAAATCCCGATGGTTTACCCCTACACAACCAAAAAGGTTCATTACCTGACGTGAATAACCCAGTGGCATTGAGCACACGCTACCCGTCAACAAAGGAAGTGACCGCGCATGAACGCAACAAAGAGTGGCGGGTAGCTTTCGCTTTAGCACAAGGTCTGCCGCTGCGTCTCCTAAGGAATTGAGACGCGGCACGCAATTGCAGACGTGCTTAAAGGCGGAAAGCACACAAGGGAGGGCACAAACAAAAAAGAAAAGAAGAAAAAAAACATCGGAGCAGAACCTGGCTGATGAAATCTCTTACCGTCGTGTAGAGTGCTGTCTGTGCTTGGACTGGCTGATATATCGAGCCGTCCAGCTGTGGCGAAGTATTCTTTGGACAATTGGGCAGTGGAAGGGAGTGAGTCCCGTGTTCTTCTGGTCTGTAGCCGCTACCACTCCAAGATCGTCTCTAACAAGCAAATCTTTTGTTCCTGTGTCTAAAACACGTCTTTAGTGTCGTATTAACCTTCGTATTTGTGGTGTTAGTGGTCATGGCGCCCAGAAAGCGCAAATTTCAAAACGAGGAAGAAGTTTACGAGGCGTATGCGACACTTGACGATGGAGACGCGAGTGAAGCAGCCACGAAGAGGAGGAAAGCCAACCTACGGTCGGCTTTATACCGACTCCGTAGAGGGATTCGGGAAGAGAGAGCCCAGGCCGCAGCGGCTGGTAATGCAACTTCGGCCTTTGGCGCCGTTACGATTTCGGCGCTCCGTCTGGCTGGAAGTGTGGCAGGCGTGCCAGCAATTGCCTCGACAACTACAAGAGTAGTCGCGGTCGCAACAACAACTACACCTACCACCGGCTGCGACAGCGATTTATTAGTGCTTTAACCCAGAAGGTTGCTCAGTTCCCGACTACCGCGAGCACGGCGCGCGCTTTTTCGGTGGGCGAGGAGACTCAGTCACTGAAACTCTGGAGCTGGAGCTGGCGACGCATCATCTTGGAGGGATTCTTGATCCCTTCGTGTTCTTCGTCGACGTCGTCCTTGTCCTCTTCGACGTCGCTTCGGCTGCCGAGGAGGCTCTCTATATAGGCCAAAAGCCTGTTTACGGTTACCATCTCGGTGTTATTTTTCTTCAGCAGGCCCATCAAGTACAGCTGTGAACCGGTGGGCGTGTCCAGCAGATCGGAGCCCATCACAGCACGCGCGTACATGTCGCAATGGCGTGTAGAGTATGTCTCCCCAGGGAGCAGATGCTTGAAAGAGACGTCCCACGGGGACACCCTGGGAAGATCCAGAACACCCCAGTCGCTTGTTGTGTCATGACTGCTGCTTTGCCAATGAGTAGTGAACGACACGTGTCAAATGTACATCGTGTACCTAACATAAGTAAATGCATCGCACATAAGTATACTAACGTGTATACACTCTTCACAGTACAGTATCGCCATGTGTTCCGAAATGGCTACACGATAGGGACCCCTATGCATTATGGAATATGTACACCATACGTATTGACATTGTCCTACAAAGCGGTGCCTTACACCACTACATTGTCCTGGGGTGCTTTCGGGTGTGCTTTCTGTCGCCAGATACATGTTCGTTCGTTGTGACCATCTTTTCCGCACATCGTGGAGAGTTTACGCTCAGATATTAGGAGCTGTTACGAATTCTGATCCCTTTCGGTCTGCCACGCCGCGCCTTCGGTTTAGATGCCTTTGTTCCGTCGTTCATTAACGTAGCGATATCAACTGGGGTCGATCCTGGTTGATACACATCAAGCTGTCGATCAACCTTGTAGTATAACGAGATGTACTGCATTGGGTCCTGTTTCTTGAACAGTATCCCCTCGCATGCATGGATGCAGGGATACTGAAGTTCTTGCCATCGTTGACAAGAACAGGTCTGCCGTTCTAGGCCGACAACCGCGTACGAGTTAGAAAAGCCTCGCAAGACCTCTATGATGTGGGTCAAACTGCGTGAAACCAATCTCTTCCTCGCTTCATGCGCCATGACGTTGATGCGAGCGACGACCCATGGCACGTACTCGCCATCGAGTCTTTCGTATTCTAAGCGCTTCTCATAGCGCTGTTTCTGGTTTCGCCGCTCCAAACCTACTAGGCACTGTAGCCATGTGGTCTTCCGTTCCGGTTGTAACCAACTGTTAGAGCTTTCGGCGATGTTAGATGTCACTTAATCAAAACGAGGTCGGGGAAAAGAATGGCTGATCCAACAACTATCACTAATATCTGTTACACACCATGAACACATTAGTCGAAAGCTATAGCGCACATTAAAGCTCCGCGTTAGGTTCCCGCAACACGCTGCAAATGTCGTACATATTACCTTTAAGATACCCTGTTGCATCGGCGTTGATTTCTTCCCAATCTCCATAGAGTTCGAGGGCATAGTTATTATCAAGACATTATGTGAGATTGTGCATGTTCCCATGCAAGTCAGTATTGTACTCTGTCTTCACGTTCTTCTTGCTGTGAAATAAAGAATAGCTGTGCGGTATACCTGGAAGTTCAGATTCGACAGCTCCAGACAAACCCTTTTCTCGATCACTCATTATGGAGACGACGTTGCTCTCGAACAAAGGAGTGCTGGATTTCAACTTGTTCACAAACCATCTCCACCACTTCCCATCTTCCCCAGGCACTATCCCAGCCGCAGCAATAACGATCTCGTGGTTGGCACTCAACATTGAAGCTAAGAAAAGCGTCCCTCCGTTCTGGCATATGCCATGGCTCAGGCGGTCAGCCACTAAGTCAGCGAACAGTGTTTGGTACACAGTTGGCGAATGTGACTTAAGAAGACTCAGCGAGTCGGTCTTATCCGACTCAGCGAAGTCCAGTCGAGTCTGGCCAGACTTGGCGAAGGGTTCACCTCGACTTGGCGAGGGATCGACTTCGACTTGGCGAGCCGAAGATCTTTGGCCACGAAGGGTCGCAGGGGGCGAAGAGCCGTTGTGGCAGAGGTCACCGCGGGCAAGGTAGGAGTAGTAACGGGCCATTTCATTGCATATTTGTATAGAAAGGATAGGAAACGGAAACCCCTTAGAGTTTCCACAGAAGGATACGATATAACTAACAGAGCAGATTTTTCCAAGTTCTAGACAAGTGCACACTCTTCCGGTCAGTCTCTGCACGGGCTGGATGTCTGCCGTCGTTCCCTGAGAGGCATAGCTTGTAGGGAAAGCGACTGGTAGCGCCAAGAGTTAAGGTCAGCCCGGGGAAGGGCATTTCCCGCTACCAGCGAAGACAAATCTCGTTAACTTGGCGAGTCGACGGGTCTCTAACCCAGAACGTCGTTAATCTTCTAGTCGGGCGTACGCTGCGCTCGGTGACCTGTAAAATCGCTCGCGCGCCGACGTCCATCCTTTGGTGTGAGGTCACAGGGTTGAGAAACGGAATCTACTAAGCTCAGGCAGGCCTCTGGAGAGATTTGGTAGCTGGCGACTGCGGATCAATTCCACCGCTGTTCCGGAAGGGCCGAATCGCGAAGGGACAACCTTAGTGCAGGCCACACAGAGTCGCCGACCTTAGACTCGGCGAATTTGTTGTGTGTATTGCGAGGAAGCCAAACTTGACGATTTTGCGTGTTCTCCAACACCACAGCCACCTACCACCCAGTTATGCAGCGCCAACAATGCTGCAATTAGCTTGTTGTATCTCTCCACAACGTCGTACACCGAACCATGATTGGCACTTACCATAGTGTGTAGCCATGGAGTGACCAAATCATAGTTGCTTTCACTGGACTCAAGTTGTTTGTCACGAAAAAATGTAGCGCTCGGTGTGCTTAATTGTAGCTGATGTGCAGACCACGAGAAGTTCTTGCACTGGCAACCAGGTCTGCCGGTCGAACGGAGACGTAATCCCGTGCAACAGTCTCTGCAAACTCTGTCAGCCAAAACCCCTTTGTTCTTCAGGTATTTAAGGCCCGCAAGAATGTACACTATCGCAGGAAGTTGTATGAGCCTCCCCTCCAAAGTGATTCAGGCGTTCAGAAAGAACTGACAGCCACCTCCACTACAGACTGCCTTGACACGAGTCTTGTTGTTAAGAGGGAACAGCACTGCACAGTTTTCTCAACAGCCTTGCCCACGATAGCCGACTTAAACCTTGACTTGCTTCCGAAGACGTCGCCGCTTTTCACGTTCTCTATGTGGAATTGGGGACTGGTTACTGACCACTGGTTTTCGTGTGAGAGAGTCTGTGCGGGTGTTTGCACACAGCTACGCATATACAAGTACAGTACACAAAGGCTACAGGTTATATCCCGGAAAACGCTCTTCTATTGAGGTGTCCAGAGGTAAATTTTTGCTGCAAGTTTGGTCTCGTTCTGGAAATATTTCTGAAATCCGGTTCTTATTATTCCACCACCGAGATCTACTTCACGATGACTTCGTCAGTTCATTGCGATGCTCATTGCGATGGAATTGTTTGGGGTTTGTGTAAGGGGTGAGATGGAGGAAGTTCGGCGGTTGGTGGGGAAGGAGCAGCTTTGGATGCTGCGGATGCCTACGGGAGGACGGCGCTGATGTTTGCGAGTGAGTATGGTCAGGAGGAGGTGGTGCAGCTTCTGCTAGAGCAAGGGGCAGCAATCGACAAGAGAGATGCGCAAGGAGGGCCGGCCTTGATGTATGCAGCTCTGTGGGGCCATCTCGAGATTGTCAAGCTGCTCGTGAACAAAGGTGCGGATATAAACGCTATCTCTAGCTACGGCAGTTCCCCTTTGTGGATCGCTGCTGTGAATGGCCATGTGGATGTGGCGCTTTGGCTCGCTGAGGCTGGAGCTGCCGTGGATGTGGGGAAGCTGCCGGAGCGATCAGAGCAGCTCGAGATCGAGACTGCTGTGCAAGGGATGGACGGCACCACTGCGCTGATGCTACTCTGCGGCTCGGAGAGCGCTGGTAGCGACGCTATCCGACGCCTTGTAGAGCTGGGGGCGGCTGTCAACGCAGTCAACCGAGATGGCAGAACGCCATTGATGAGTCTGTGTGGGTCTGGAATGGTTGACATGGGTACGGTGAAGCTGCTGGTTGAACATGGAGCTCAAGTTAACGCAGCAGACAGCGCAGGAAGAACGGCATTGATGTATCTATGTCAGGCAGCAGCTGACGAAGATGTTCTTAGGCTTCTCGTTGAGGACTTTGGAGCTGACGTTGAGCCGGTGGATGACTCTGGAATGACCGCGTTCAAACTTATGTGCCAATCTGGGAAGGTGAACGTCGATATTGTGAAGTTGTTCGCCAGACATGGTGCCGATGTGACTGGCAAGAAGCGTGGCTGGCTGCCGTTAATGACTCTGTGCCAAGCACCCGACATCGACACGAACGTTGTGAGGCTTCTTGTGGAAGATTTCGGTGTCGATGTCAACGCAGTTAATGCCAATGGCTGGACGGTGCTGATGCAGCATTGCTGTGGGAAGCCTCAAGCGGACGTTGTGAAGCTCTTGGTGGCAAATCTTGGGGTTGATGTGAACGCCACAGACATGAACGGATGGACTGCTTTGATGCATCTCGCTAGCTCGGGACAGACTAACGCCGAGATTGTCAAGCTGTTCGTAAATCTTGGAGCGGAGGTTGATGCAGCGGATCATTATGGAAGGACTGCTTTGATGTACTTGTGTCGGAGGAGATCCGTCGAGGCTGACGCTATCAAGACTGTCAAGGCTATTGTGAAAGACTGTCGAGCAAACACCAATGCGGTCGATAAGAATGGGTGGACCGTCTTGATACATGCTTGCAAAGGAGGCAACTGGGGACTTCTCAGGGTATTGGTGGAGAGCCTGGGAGCGGATGTCAACAAACACGACAATGAAGGACGAACACTGTTGATGAAGCTCTGTCAAATAAAGGGAATTGGGTCAGACGCCGTGAACTTCTTGGTGACGGAACTAGGAGCCAACATCAACGATGCAGACGATATCGGAAGATCTCCTTTAATGCATCTCTGCTGCTCTGAAAAGGCCAACGCCGACGACGTAAAACTTCTGGTAGTCGATCTCGGTGCAGACGTCAATGCGGCGGATAAACGCGGAAGAACAGCTCTGATGCATCTCTGTCGATCCGAGAACGCGGAAGCAGCGTTTGTCAAGATTTTGGCGGAGCAACTCGGCGCAGACGCGAACGCTGTAGACAACGATAAGCGGACGGTACTGATGCATCTTTGCAGCGAGGAGCATCCATACAGTATGGAGGGGCACTCGCCGACGTAGTGAAGCTGCTAGTCGACCAGTTTGGGAGTGATGTGAACGCACAAGACCACAAGGGTAGAACTGCACTCATGCTCGCCTCAAAGGTGGGAAATGCGGAAATAGTGCAGTCGCTATTAGCCTTTAAGTCCGACACTGCAGCAACTGATATTTCCAAGCGATCAGCCCGAGATTATGCTGTCCGACAAGGACACAGACAAGTCCAAGAACTGTTTTTGCCATATATTAGTCAAGGTCAACTGGGCGTAGGGATTTCCGACCAAGAATCTTCTGAGTGGAATATTTTCGCAACTGAAATTGAAGTTGGCGATTTTGAATCGACCAGAGACGTCGGTGGGGATTTTCTCGGGTCATGGCTCGATTCTGAAGTGACAATCAAGCTCTGGGTGTCTGGTGTAGGGAGAGCTGTGACGTTCGAGGAGCAGGTCGATCGATGGTTTTCGCTTCGCCACCCGAATATTCAAAAACTGTACGGAGCAGTACACAAAGGCTACAGTTTGTTTGTGTGCGAGCACATGACGGGTGGATCCTTACGAGAGTTTGTCGAAAGAAATCCAAACATTTATAGTATTGACCGAGCAGGTTTCTTGCGACTCTTGTACGAAGCGGCTCTCGGTTTGCAATTCCTGCACGAGCGGAGAGTAGTCCACGGAGACATTCGGCTGGAGAATGTACTAATCGGTGGAGACCAAGTAGCCAAGCTTTCAAATGTGTCGACTGACGCTGGAAGGAAAACAATGGCGTCGGATGTATTCGATTTTGGGAAATGTCTTGATGAAGTTCTTACCATCTACGACGGGCTGGCTATTCAGGAGGAGGGTCAACTCCTGGCAGCCGAAATGTGTCGCGACAATGCTGAAGAGCGATGCACAATTGCCACTGCCGTCAGCCGATTGAAACACTTCGTCGAGAAGGAAGCTGAAATCGAACTCCAGCAAGAACCAATGACGCCTAGCGACGAGATTGAATTGAAGCTGCAGGATATTCAAGACATTGTTGACGATTGTGACAACGAAATCTTCAGCGAGCTGTTTGATATTCTAGAAGCTGTATGCCACGGCATCGTCGGCTCAAACCCCGTCATAACGGAGCACATGTGTGACGATATGTTGGACGTTCTCAATAGCATCCAAGACGCTATCGAGCAGCAATACTCCCGATCAAATGTTGCTATTCAACGGCTGTCTTCCAGTCGCGCGAGCAGCTCATCGTTGGACTTCTTTCGCAAGCAGCTGGAGCGCTTGATTAATTTGGCAGACTCGTCGGCGGATCTGTATCATGAGTTGGATAAGCGCTGGGGAAAGTTGCGTGCACGACAACTGGATCTGTTCGTGTCTGAGGTGGACCAAACACTGACACTACTCCAACCAGCCAGGAGGGAGGGGTTGGTGACGTTGCTGTTTCGAGAGCTACAGAACGAGAGCTATTCTCCTGTCCAACACAGCCTAATTCAAAAAGCATATGACGAGGTAGTCGCCAACCAATCCGGAGACGTACTGAAATCTCTTCCAGAGTGGTTCATTGGATGGTACGAGCTAGAAAACGAGTCAGTATTTGCTCGCGGCGGCTTTGGCGAAGTATCGCGAGCCAAGTGGCTTAACTCGGATGTGGTCGTTAAACGGATGCTCTTGGATGAAGCACCCGACCGAGACAGTTATCGGAATGAGCAGCGCCAAATGTTCCAGCACGAGATAGCCCTTTGGTTTGCACTCAACCACCCGCACGTGGTGAAGTTGTTTGGCGGTTGCCACATTGGAGCCCCATTCTTCGTCTGCGAGGAAGCCAAGCTTGGATCATTGGATAAATATCTAAAGAACCATCCGGACGAGGCGTGGCACAAACTGCACGAGGCTGCGTTGGGACTCGAGTATCTTCACGTGCGTGGCATCATCCATCGGGACTTAAAGTGCGATAACATTCTTGTGGGCAGCGACGGCAAGGCAAAGTTGACGGACTTTGGGCTGAGTGCCTCATTAAACTCAACAGAGCAGGGTGCTTCGACGGGGGCAGTTCGTTGGGTGGCCCCGGAATGTTTAAACGGTAACGATACGAGCTGCAGCTCGGATATTTTCTCGCTGGGTATGTGTGTCATCCAAGCTGTGAGCGGGGCTTTGCCGTGGGGAAATCACTTGAACAATGAAGTGGTGAGGTATCGTGTGCGACAGGGAGAGCTCCCTCCGCGACCAGCTGAATTCACGGATGCCCAATGGCAATTAGTGGAGGATATGTGCAGGTTCGATCCAGCCCAGCGGATGCACATTTTGGTGGTTGTCCAGCGTCTGAAACAATTTGCTTATGGTCCGAAGGCGGTGATTCCGTCGCCTGAGGTTTCAATTCCAGTGAAACGGGAAGATTCCGCGATTCAAGAGATGAAACACACTCTTTCGCTACAACAGAGAGACGCTGCCAAGTATGTGACCTGCCAAATCTACGATCACTTGATCGCCCGCCTCGAGGATATCAATGCCAGCGAGCAAGGGGCCGATCTAAAGGGCAAACTCAACGCGATCGTGTTATCGGCTGGTGATGCGGTGGCGAGATTGCAGGCGAGTCATTCGACCATTGACGGCGTCAAGACGGTCTTTCGAGGATTTTCACTGCACCGCGAGATTGATCGTGTGCTGGCGGAATACTTCGTTACGCCTGGAAACACTGTACACCAGTGGAAGGAGAAGTGCTCGACTTTGTTGGACGGTTCAAACTAGTCCGTACGCAGACTCGAGAGACTACGTTTTTACTAAGCTATCTCACTTCATCCGCGACTCGTTTGGCAAGCGCAGCGAGGCGGTCCTGTCTCAAGTTGTACTTGGCGCGGTACTTGGTGAAGTCCTGGTATGAGTCGACGACAAGTTTGAATTTCTTTCGAAGGCCTGATATCAAGGCTCGATCGGTATCGCCCGCGGTTCTTCCCATCGCATACCACTCGGTGTTCTCCACCTTGGCTAGATCCTTGTTCTTGGCATCGCGCTCGATCATTTCGAGGTCACGCATACGAAGCCAGCCGCTAAACGTTTTCCCATACCGGAGGTTCGTCCGGTACTGGTTGTAGGCCAGCAGGACTTTCTTGTTTGCCGCAAAGCTTTTCGAGAGTCTAGAGACAATGGCATTGGACACGGCTTCGTTTTCACTCCACGACTTGAACACTTCGGCTTGTCTGCGGCTGTCACGCATGGTCCATTCGATGTTGCCCCGGGTGGTCTCCGCCCTTGCAAGAGCGTTGGCCCGGACACTGTGCGCCTTGAAAGCTTTGATGACCTCCGCATTATCCGCGTTCTTGGACAAAGCCTTCAAGACGTTTGTCGAGAGCGCTGGATACTTTCCCCAGGACGTGAACAGTTCGTCCATCTTGGTGGCATCCGCCAGGGCGCTATTGATTTTGGTCGAATTGACCAGCTCTTCGAGTTTCTTGACATCGAACGCTCTCTCTTCAGAAGAGTTATCCACCTCGGTGTCCTCGTTCAGATTCCTTGTACCATGATTTCGTGTCGACTGAATGAAGTTGTTCCGGAGCATTGGAGTACTCGAACTCGTGGTCGCTACAGCCAATGTGTCGAAGATGAAAAGAACCGAGACGACGACGAACAAGGTCGAGCACTCACGCATGGCAACTTTGGGCGTTTGTGCGAATGCAAGCATTAACGCGTGGTTTACGGATAGAAGCAGCGCATGGATGTGTTAACCTTGCTGGGTGGTCAACGAGGATCTCTGGTTGACCACCGTCGATCCGAATGCCATGGTTGCTGCTGATCTCATGATGTTGCCCCCGCGACTCGACAGGTCGGTTGCTTTATCACTATGCGTCTGGGCCATTTTGTCCATGTCGCTGCAAATGTGGCAGCTTGGATCACTAGCAGCAATGCGGCCATCGCGACAAGTGGTCAACAATCCCTAGCAAGTTTTTTTTTTTTTTCTCTTGGCGGAAACGGAGCTACTCGACCTTCGAACGTGCCCAGTACGTCTGACGGATCAGCGGCGCTGGATAGATGATTGGTGTCGATAGGCAACACCGAAATCCGACAAAATACCGGAGGACAAAAATCAAAAAGACAAAGTAAGAGCAAGTTGTCATTGACAAAGTGTTCAATGGTGTAGAAGTCAAAGCCCCCGCAATCTAATTACTACTAGGCCTACTTAGGACTCCCACACGTAGTTCGTCGAGCGAACGCCCTTGTCCTCCTCACCCAAGAACGGGTAGTCTGTATAGCCTGCCTCCACCGTGTTGCCCGGCTGCAGGTAGAACGTCTTGCTGTCGTACGGAGTCAGCTCGGCGCCGACACGCAGCCGCTCCACGAGGTCCGGGTTCGAGATGAAGTCTCGTCCGAACGCCACGAGGTCGGCCGCGCCGTCCTCGACGATCTCCATGGCGCCGGCACGGTCGAAACCCGCGGCCGTGATCAGCACGCCGTTGTAGATGCTGCGGAAGTGGCGCGCCACGCCCGTCTTGGGCACGCCGGCGTTGTCCGCGTGCATGCCGCGACGCTCGATGACGTGCAGGTAGGCCAGGTCGTAGTCGTTGAGCTTGTTGACGACGTAGCCGTACGTCTCGGTCGGGTTGGAGTCCTTGCAGCCGAAGGTCTCACCGAACGGTGACAGGCGGATGCCCACTTGGCTCGACGGCAGGCTGGACAGCACGGCCTCGACCACCTCGAAGATGAGGTGCGCGCGGTTCTCGATGCTGCCTCCGTAGCGGTCGGTGCGCGTGTTGACGCTGTCGCACAGGAACTCCTCGAGCAGGTATCCGTTGGCGGCGTGGATCTCGACGCCGTCGAAGCCCGCGGCGATGGCGTTCTCGGAGGCGCGCTTGTAGTCGGCGACGACGGTGGGGATCTCGGCGACGTCGAGCGCGCGCGGGTGACGTAGTCCTTGCGGCCCTCGCTGGTGACGGCATGGCTCTTGACGTTGTCCATGCTGGTGGCACTGGAGGACACCGGGAGCTGGTTGCCGGGCTGGTTGAGCGGGTGTCCGACGCGGCCCGTGTGCCAGAGTTGCGCGAAGATCTTGCCGCCCTTGTCGTGCACGGCCTTGGTGACGGGCTTCCAGCCGTCGATCTGCGCCTGGTCGAACAGGCCGGGGGCGCCGAAGTAGCCGCGCGCCGTGGGGCTGATGTTGGTGGCCTCGGAGATGAGCAGGCCGCCGTCGGTGGCGCGCTGCTGGTAGTACTCGATGCCCGGGGGAGTGCACGCCGGCATCACCGGTGCGGACGCGGGTGAGTGGGGCGAGGGCAACGCGGTGCTTCAGTTGCACGGGATGCTTCTTGCCGCCGAGCGTGATGGCCGAGAAGAGCTTGGGCGTGGTGGAGGCGGTCATGGAGGCGGTGGGGGCCATGGCTGGGGAGGTAGGTTGGAGGTGGTGGTTGGTCACTTGGGCTCCGGAGAGGAAATGCAATTGTGAGCGAGATACTATCGCGGTGAGCAGCAGAACGGAGCAAGTCCGGCATGCTTGCGTCAAACTCATTGATGTCGTGTGTCGGTTCATTTTAGTGATCGATCTGCTGAGACAGTCATGTCGAAGTTGACGAACTTTACGACAACAACGAGTTTGACGCAATACCGCCCAGCTAGCGCAGTGCTCTAGTCGCCGATACTGCTCACCGCGATAGTATCTCGCCCACAATTGCATTTCCTCTCCGGAGCCCAAGTGACCAACCACCACCTCCAACCTACCTCCCCAGCCATGGCCCCCACCGCCTCCATGACCGCCTCCACCACGCCCAAGCTCTTCTCGGCCATCACGCTCGGCGGCAAGAAGCATCCCGTGCAACTGAAGCACCGCGTTGCCCTCGCCCCACTCACCCGCGTCCGCACCGGTGATGCCGGCGTGCACTCTACCCCGGGCATCGAGTACTACCAGCAGCGCGCCACCGACGGCGGCCTGCTCATCTCCGAGGCCACCAACATCAGCCCCACGGCGCGCGCTACTTCGGCGCCCCCGGCCTGTTCGACCAGGCGCAGATCGACGGCTGGAAGCCCGTCACCAAGGCCGTGCACGACAAGGGCGGCAAGATCTTCGCGCAACTCTGGCACACGGGCCGCGTCGGACACCCGCTCAACCAGCCCGGCAACCAGCTCCCGGTGTCCTCCAGTGCCACCAGCATGGACAACGTCAAGAGCCATGCCGTCACCAGCGAGGGCCGCAAGGACTACGTCACCCCGCGCGCTCGACGTCGCCGAGATCCCCACCGTCGTCGCCGACTACAAGCGCGCCTCCGAGAACGCCATCGCCGCGGGCTTCGACGGCGTCGAGATCCACGCCGCCAACGGATACCTGCTCGAGGAGTTCCTGTGCGACAGCGTCAACACGCGCACCGACCGCTACGGAGGCAGCATCGAGAACCGCGCGCACCTCATCTTCGAGGTGGTCGAGGCCGTGCTGTCCAGCCTGCCGTCGAGCCAAGTGGGCATCCGCCTGTCACCGTTCGGTGAGACCTTCGGCTGCAAGGACTCCAACCCGACTGAGACGTACGGCTACGTCGTCAACAAGCTCAACGACTACGACCTGGCCTACCTGCACGTCATCGAGCGTCGCGGCATGCACGCGGACAACGCCGGCGTGCCCAAGACGGGCGTGGCGCGCCACTTCCGCAGCATCTACAACGGCGTGCTGATCACGGCCGCGGGTTTCGACCGTGCCGGCGCCATGGAGATCGTCGAGGACGGCGCGGCCGACCTCGTGGCGTTCGGACGAGACTTCATCTCGAACCCGGACCTCGTGGAGCGGCTGCGTGTCGGCGCCGAGCTGACTCCGTACGACAGCAAGACGTTCTACCTGCAGCCGGGCAACACGGTGGAGGCAGGCTATACAGACTACCCGTTCTTGGGTGAGGAGGACAAGGGCGTTCGCTCGACGAACTACGTGTGGGAGTCCTAAGTAGGCCTAGTAGTAATTAGATTGCGGGGCTTTGACTTCTACACCATTGAACACTTTGTCAATGACAACTTGCTCTTACTTTGTCTTTGATTTTTTGTCCTCCGGTATTTTGTCGGATTTCGGTGTTGCCTATCGACACCAATCATCTATCCAGCGCCGCTGATCCGTCAGAAGTACTGGGCACGTTCGAAGGTCGAGTAGCTCCGTTTCCGCCAAGAAAAAAAAAAAAACTTGCTAGGGATTGTTGACCACTTGTCGCGATGGCCGCATTGCTGCTAGTGATCCAAGCTGCCACATTTGCAGCGACATGGACAAAATGGCCCAGACGCATAGTGATAAAGCAACCGACCTGTCGAGTCGCGCGGGCAACATCATGAGATCAGCAGCAACCATGGCATTCGGATCGACGGTGGTCAACCAGAGATCCTCGTTGACCACCCAGCAAGGTTAACACATCCATGCGCTGCTTCTATCCGTAAACCACGCGTTAATGCTTGCATTCGCACAAACGCCCAAAGTTGCCATGCGTGAGTGCTCGACCTTGTTCGTCGTCGTCTCGGTTCTTTTCATCTTCGACACATTGGCTGTAGCGACCACGAGTTCGAGTACTCCAATGCTCCGGAACAACTTCATTCAGTCGACACGAAATCATGGTACAAGGAATCTGAACGAGGACACCGAGGTGGATAAGGAATGTGCTGAAGCGTCTTCGTCTTGTACTCGTTTGGCCCCCGCAGCCAGTCGCTCTTCCCACAACTTCTTGTCGGCCATTTTGACTTCGTGCTTGGAGTTCTTGTTAAAGCTGTTCATGACAAAGTTGGACTCGTGTAGTGCGTCCACGGTAGACGAACGTTGACACAGTGTTTGGGAAGCTGGCACTTCCGAATGTTGTACTTGCCGAGTGTATTGCTTAGATGAAAGCAAAAGGAAAGTGTCTAAACTACCCCGGCAGCTCGCCACTGCGAGCAGCACACCATGGAGCCCATGGTGTGTCTTCGAGTTCAACTGCAACTGCAAGTTGGTACCAGCTGATAAGGACTGCAACCGCATTCCTTCATCGAAGCGTAACGAGGGCAAGGCTTTCAACCTGAACCCCGCGCTACAATTCCCCCAAGCCTTGCTTTCGGCAGCTTGAATTGAGTTGGCAGCGGAATTGCTTCAAAATCAGATAGGTACACTGTACCATATTGAATGGTACACTATACCACACCAACTACTGAGATATTGTTATTTGATGTATTGATTAAGTAAATGACCGTCACGTGGCTACTGCCATGCATGGCGCGTCAACTACTGTTGCTGATCACATTGGTTAGCACGGCTATCCAAAACGTTGTTTTATGTATCTGCAACAACCCACACTGTGGTTTATTATCGTGACACTGTCAGGATATTTCAAGTTGCTGTAGAAAATTGGTACTACCAACAAAAGGTTGCAGCAACCGCTGTACAACCTTAAGCAATCGTAGAGTTGCTACACTGTAGCACGAGAGCTTAATCTGAGCTCATCTTGTCGAATGCTGAAGCTAATTTGCTGTCGCTGGCTGCGGCAACGTAGGCTCGGACCAGAGCAGGGACATCCTTGCTCAGCGACTGCAGAGGCTCCTAGGAGTCCTCTATAGACTCTAATCCGCACCAGCTCACAAGCAACTCAAAGCCTTGGCTTTGTTCATTCCAGCGGTGCTTGATAAGTTGCTCGATCTTAAGCACAATACCTTGTGCAGCGACATGCTCCAAAAGTTCATCCGTGACCTCCAAATCACTGTCAGCGTAGAACTTTAGACGAGAGGCGTGAACATCTTGCTCAGCACCGGTGATGAGGTGGCGAACACGGAAGGAGTGCGAGTCTGCACGGGTGATAACGTAGGGACCGACCCATGTCACGAGCAACTTACTGTGTCGTCGCTCATCGACACGTGATCGGAGGACATAATCACCCACAGCAAGGTTGACGATTTGTGCACCTCTGGACTTTCACTTGTTCAGGAGCTTTATCTTCTCACGTTTGTCGGTGACAGCACGATGCATCTCTTCAATACTCTTCCGTAGCTGTTCAAGCTGCTTCACAATTGTTTCACTCGAAATCGAGATTTCCTTTAGTTGCTCATTGGGTAGGTAGAGCAAGTAGGCTGGAGAGGGGCATGGAAGTCCCGTGAAAACCTCAACGGGTGCTTGATTGGCTAACGAAGCCACTGGGGAGTGATTCATGTTCGCTTGAACAAGAGGCACTAAGTAGATCCAGTCTTGATGCGATAATTTGTACTCCATGATCATAGCTCGGAAAACTTGCAGAATATCGCGGTTCGCACGTTCTACCGAGCCGTTAACCCACGGGCTGTATGCCACGACAAACTGCTGTTGACACTTCAGTCGCCGGCACAGGTCAGCAACAACTTGGTTCTTGAAGTGCGATCCGTTGTCGCTAACCCATACCGAAGGAATACCGAAACGACTGTGCCACCCGAGCAACGCCTCAACTGTTACTTCACTTGTTGGTGTATCACATGGCACAAGTTCGCAGTAGTGCGTGAAGTTGTCCTTTAAAACAAGCAGATACTTGCAGTTACCGAAGCCCTCGCCGAGGTATAGATAGTTGAAGTGTATTGCGCCGTTTCGAATGTCAGCACGATAGAGTTCACCCCAAGGTCTTGGCACTATCCTGCCTCCCTTGATATGCTGACAGAGTAGGTAGGAGCGCAGGAAACGACGCACTAGTTCCGTTAGATTAGCGACCGAAAAATTCTCCGTAGCTGGTTCAGTACGACGGCCTCGCCGCGGTGACCCTGGGCGCCGCAGTGAGCAATGATCATGACACGCAGGAGTAGTGATTTAGCAGTAGAGGGTATCCAAATCATTCCTTGGACTCGATGCACTCCGTGTTCGTCGGTCTCCGACTCTGCCGGCAGCAAAGCTGCATGCGCTTTCTGCGTCGCCGCAATTTCCTTCAAAGTTGGCCACGTGAAGCATTCATCATCAAGAGGGCGCAGTACCAGTCGCTGCGAAGCTTTGGCTGCAGAGCGCGCCAGTCGTTTGAAATGCGCTGATGGAGATGCCGACAACGGTGGAGATCCAGCGCCGCCCCAGCGGCTAATCATATCCGCCCACAAATTGTGTACACCCTCGATGTGGACGATAGTGCGGTTGTACTACATCAATTTTATCGCCCAACGCAATAATTTACCGCGCACATGCTTTTTAATTTCGCCGCCTGGCGAGAAAACATGGACCAGGTTCCTATGGTCGCAAAAGACTTTGAAGCCATTCGGTCTTAGCAGTAAGTAATCCAGATCTTCGCAGGACAGCACTATTGGATAAGCCTCTTTTTCAATTACGCTCCAATGAAGCTGAGCGCCAGTGAAAGTGCCGCCCTTGCAAATGAGCAATTCGTGCTTCTGATCAGTGATGGCTACGCCTTGTTCCCATTCCACAACTTGTGTCAAGATAGAGGCTCATCCCGCGTCGCTGGCGTCTGCAAACAAGCAGAATGTCGCTCTATCCTGTGGGTGAACCATTATTGCTGAGCGGTGAAGGAGGGTTTTACTTGGTCAAAACTTGCCAACTCTTCCGTCGACATGGTAATGCTGATACCCGAGGCGACTCTCTTTGTTTTGCGTTTGCCAGTCAACGCTCGGTCTAGTAGCAGTTGAAGAGGGCGGATGATGCGCGCGTAGTCGACGAGACTATCACGCATCCAGTTGCTGGTGCAAATGAATTGCTGCAGTTGACCGGCGGTGGCTGGCGAAGGCATCGCTGAAAGAGCATCGATCCGTTTAGGGTCATGACGGACACCTGTTGCATCAATGACTTTGCCACACCACGTCACAGATTGTTGGTAGAGCGAGGACTTCTTGAGACTTAGCTTCAATCCGAACTTGTTGACCAGGTCAAACAGTCTTTCAAGTATTGTAAGGTAATCAGGAATAGTATCCGCAAACGACAGTAAATCATCAATCCAGATGAGCAAGTGCTTGTTCAGTAATTCTGCAAAGCAATTCTCCATCGAAACTTGAAAATGCAACGCTGAGTCGCAGTTGCCTTGCATCACACGAGTTGGTGTAAATACACCTTCATCTGTCATGTAGGAGAGTAGTTCTCTGCTGTCCGGATGCACTCCAAGCTGCCAGAAGCTGCGAATAAAGTCGAAGAGACCGTAGTGATTTTTACCGCGAAGTCGCTCTAGTTTAGTCTTCAAGTTCGGCATCACACCTGCGATTGGTTCTGTCATCGAGTTCAGCGGTTTGTAGTCTACTGCTTGCCGGAACTCGTCGACCTTTGGCTTTCGCACAGGCAACGCTGCACACGCCCGCGGCTACTTAGTTTTTATAAACCCACCTAAGTTCAACAAGAGACTGGTTGAATTCACGTAAGAACTTGGTCTGCAGCGGCGCATACTGCCGAGCTTTGCATCTGAAAGGACGTGCATCCGGCTTGAGGCGTAGTTTGTATGGGGAACCTTTGCGGGTGGATCGTCACAAAGTACTACCCGCCAAATGTCGTGCTTCGTAGCGATTCGGCGTAGCTCGGCAAATTCGTCTATTGGAAACCCGTTTTCCAAAGTCGCAGACAACAATCTCTCGATACCACCACGAATATCATTGTCATTTACATGGCCAGGACGGAGCTCGTCGTCGTTGTCGAATGGGTCAACATCTTCCAATTGGCTACCAGCTAATTGTTCTAGTTGACGCTCCACGTCAATCCCCAAGGATAACAACACGTCTTTTCCCACGATAAATTCATCCTCTTTTGCTCAATGATGAGGCAGAACATGGAGTCCGCAGGCTCAACAGGACCCGCAGCAGTATGAAGGCGGATTCTCACTTCAACTGATTCACGAGCTTCGACGTCGTGTCCACCAACAGCCTTGCCGACGACCGCTCTACCCAACTGGGTAGAAATCACTCCACTATCACGTTTGACAAGTTCTTCATAGTTGGTCTTACTAATCAAGCACCTGTCCGAACCTGTGTCGGCACAGTACTGTAGCTCCAGAACATCGTTTAGGAGGATTGTACTGACCCCACCTAAGCGTTCCTTAAGTCGCTTCATACGAGATGTATCTGGTCGGCGCGAATGAAACTTCTTTGGAAGCTCCTTTTCCTCGGAGGTCGAAGCTGAGGGACAAGAGGCCACATAATGTGCACCACCACACTTGAGACACCCGTCTTTTGGCGCTGCTGGCCGAGTCTTTTCCACTGCTGGATTGGCGACAACACGATCAGAATCACCGGAGCGAGAAACATTCATGTTGTGGCCGCTGCGCTGGCCTCGAGCCCGTTGCTCCTTCGTGCGCGTCTTTCCCTGTAGCTTAGGTGCTTTGTCGGGCTTGGCGAGCTGCTCATCGTAGCGAGAGCGCTTGCGGCGACGGAATTCTCGGTCCTGCTCAAGCGCCTTTTCTAGGATCAGGTCGTGAAGCTTTTGCTCGTCGTTGCGGGCTTCAGGAGACTGAGACCGGATTGCCGTTTTAACGTCAGCCTTCAACTCATTGGGCAACAGCGACTCAATTAGCAGTTTGCACTTTTCTTTGGGACCGTTCGCGCCTTCAAAGCACGTTACCAGTCCGTGGTCATCGATCACGCGGCTGCAAGTCATGAAATACTTCAAAACTCGCTCCGCAACGTCGGTCTCCGCCATATCGAGACGGAGTTCTTTCGCGAACAGTTGGTCGACGTCCGGTAGAGTGTCGTTTTTGACACTATTGATGATGATGTCTATCTCAGTCGTAATCCGTGCATCAGTCACATCATTCTTCGCGATCTTCCACCGGTAAGTGCAAAGTGCGTCCAGGAGCTTGTCGTCGAACGTGCTCTTGATACTCTCGTACAGGCGATCATACAGCTCTTGGTCACCCTTGCTCCGGGCCTTCACGCTTTCTTCATATTTCACTCGGGCCTACTTCCACTTGATTAACTCAGAGTGGGACGTCGACGAAATTCGCGGCGCGACGACCGGAGCGAACAGCGGGACACTCATGGTCTTCATTTCTTCGGCATCGCCCGAAGTTTCGCCGTTGTTGCTACGAGTCTTCATCGTGTGAACGCTGGGTTCACCAAAGTTAACTTTGTAGTGCGTCCACGGTAGACGAACGTTGACACAGTGTTTGGGAAGCTGGCACTTCCGAATGTTGTACTTGCCGAGTGTATTGCTTAGATGAAAGCAAAAGGAAAGTGTCTAAACTACCCCGGCAGCTCGCCACTGCGAGCAGCACACCATGGAGCCCATGGTGTGTCTTCGAGTTCAACTGCAACTGCAAGTTGGTACCAGCTGATAAGGACTGCAACCGCATTCCTTCATCGAAGCGTAACGAGGGCAAGGCTTTCAACCTGAACCCCGCGCTACAACTCGGTTCGCAGATCTCTCGGTAGCGCCCTGTAGATGTCGTTGGGCGTTCTCGCATTCGCGTACCTTTCGCGGAAGATCCTGTCGACGTGGGTCATGTCCCTGTCCTTCCTCCTGCGCTGAAGAGTGTGGCGGTCTTTCATGCGCAGCCAGCCTTCGAAGGTTTCGCCGTATCGGAGATCGGTGCGGTACTGGTTGAAAGACAGAAGGATCACCACGTTCTGCTTGAAGTTCTTTGTGAGCCTTGAGACGACGGCATTGACCAGAGCCTCGTTCTCATTCCACGACTGGAATAGTTGGGCCGCGCGGTGTCGTCCACCAAGGCCCAGTAGATTTGACCCTGAGACGTCTTCGCCTTAGCCAAGTCGTCGATCTGGGCTCTGTACGCTTTAAACGCCTGGAGGATCTTTTCTTTCTCGGAGTTCATGGACAGCGCCTTGACGACGTCGTCCGAGAGCGCTGGAAATATGTTCCAGGACGTGAACAGCTCATCCTTCTTGGTGGCGTCATTCAAGGCGTTCTGATCTTGGCTGGGCTGAGCAGCTCCTCCAGCTTCTTGGCATTGAACACTCTCCCTTCACCGTCCTCCTTCTTCAGATCGCTCGTTTCGTGGCTTTGTAGGTTTCTGGTCGATTGAGTTGAGCCTGTCGAGAGCACCGGCAGACTTGATGTTGTGGCAACTGCACCAGAGTGATCCAAGTTAAAGTAGATGCATCCCACCGCCGCGACCAAGAGGTAGCACCCTCGCATGATGGCGTTCTCGGCAAATGCAACAGTGGAGATTTACGGATAGCAATGCGAAGGTTCCGTCCCAGGAGCAAACACTCATCTCGATTCATCGAGCCGAATACTACCGACGGCCGATCTTGAGATTTTGTGGTTGCATTTTCCGATACAGCCGGAGCCATTTGCGTAATGACAACAACGTCACAGAACGACTTTGAATATCGTATGAGAACATGCGAGAGCTAAGCGTCAATGGTTTCCTATTCAGAAATGGCATTTACGGCCACGGCAGTGCTGGAAGTTGCTATTTGCCAAACATCTCCTGAGTTGTACGTGTCGGTATAGATCTGCATAGTATCGCGGTGGTTGGTTGTCATCATCGGTAGCTCTCGCGTCAGCATGAAAGTTTAGGAGCAACTCCACGATGTTGGCGTTCCCGGCCGTCGAGGCGAGTGAGTGGAGTTTTACCCTCGCGATCGCGAGCGTTCACGTCACTTCCAAAACGTTCGACCAGCAGCTTCATGATGCCCATATTACTCCTCTAAGTCGTACAGAAAAACATTAGCGCCGTCCGGCCGTCGTTATCGACCGAATCGACGGCAACTCCGAACTCCGTCATCATCAACTCCACCGCACCACTTTCCTTGATGCATCACATCAGAGACGTCCTGCCAAGGTTATCCACAGCATTGACGCTTGCTCCAAGATCGATAGCTAGGATATATCAACCTTGCCCTTGGCGACGAGGGAGAGGAAGGGGAGAGGGTGCTTGGGGATGGCGGGGAAAACCGAAGAGTGAGGTCGTTCCCCGACCAAGTGCCCTCGGTAAAATGTTTGGCTGAGGGAGCCCCTGTATTATCGAATATCCTTCCTATGTCACTAAGTCACTAAAGTGCATCCTGCTACTAATTGATACACTCACCCCTCCAAAAAGCATCGCCTTCGATTCTCGATCGTGGTCACCCTCGGCTCGTCCTGCAGTCTTATCCGTCTTATCCGCGAGCGCGCCTTGCCTTACCATGCTGCCGCTCTGAGTTGTCGCTCTGCCTTGACCTTCAGAAACAGTTGTGCTTCGTTTTGCTCGAGTCCAACGTTGTGTTACCGTTCCTGCGCGTAGATACCGCCCTTCGGTGTGCCATGGTCCGAGTTGCTCAATCGTCTGGACGGAGAGCTGGTCTTCGTGTGTCGTCTGTTGACGCTGCTGCCGTTCAGCTCCGTCAAGTCGCCTCCGTAGTTGAGTCGCGAATTGAACGCCAGTATGCTGTCTGGTCGATTGTGAACCGGCGCGGTCCTGCGGGTGCCAACGAATATCGAGTTGTATGGGCTGGTTATACCGGTTCTGCAAGTCGTACCTGGGAATCTCGAGTTGCTCTCCTCGCTGAAGAGGACGATTTCAGCGAAGACCTTGACGTCGTTGATGCTAGGAAGGACTCGGGTGAATGTATCACCTTTGCTCAGTTTTGCAAGGAGCGCAACATTCCGCTGTCTATTGAGACTGATCCGGTCGGTCGCTGTGGCTTCACCGCGTTGGAAGCTGCTGCGCGTCTCGTTGGTCTTCACGGTTGGTCGTCTTCGCAACTTACCGAGTTTTACCTGTCCCATGTGCTCGAGCCACACCATGGTTCGACGGCTGTTGTGTGGCCAGTGCTGTTCCGCTTCGTCAAATGGTTGAATCGACGAGCGCGCAACTTGGGTACACTTGAGTTACACCAGGATACTCTCGCGTGTAACCTGTGTGTTGACAGCATTTCTGGTCAGAATACGACGGCTTACCTACTCTCCATGGGACTTGCCAATGGGGTCTACTTGTGCGCGGGGTTCCACCCGTATCCTCGCCGTCGCGCGCACTGCTTCGTTCTCGAGGTTACCCCGCGAGGCTGCTTCGCTACCGACGCTACAGCTGACCGTGAGTCGCTCCGGGAGTACGGGTCTTCTTGGCTTGCTGGGTTGATCTTCGTTCGGCGAGTGGAGGCTTCGTTGGAGGGGGGCGACAGTGTTGTAAATTTACCAAAATAGACGTGATCTCTTGACTTGGCTTCAGTATTTGTCCGATTCTTTTTCCATATCATGTGTGCCACGTCAAGTAGTCCAAACTGTGAAATGCACCGCGGACTTGAATCCATTGTACACAATTGAGTAGTCCGTACCCAAGTGACCAATATAGCACTAAACTTGGGTCTTGAGCTGCTGACGAGTCCGTCGGGCGACACTGTCGATAGCTGCAAGCGGCATTTTCTTAGCTGCTGTTGCCTCGACACTATTTTTGACTGCTGTACTTGTAACTCGTCGACGCTTGCTTGATCGTTGCAGTTGCTTCGCTTCAAACTCTTGGACTAGCCCTGAAACTTGATGTAGGTTCTCAAGCGGTTCCCAGGTAGGTTTCTCCTCACCCACCCACCGAATGAGGTACTGCCAGGACCCTTGGGACTTGCGCTTCTTGAGGACTGTCTCCACGAGCTGACCAACACTCCCGTCATCCAAAACGGCATCTTGGGGTCTTGATAGTCTGCTAGGCTTTTCATATGGCTTGAGTGAGCCGGTGTTGATCGCCAATCTTGAACTCCTGCTCCTTGCGTCCCTTGTCGTACACATCAGCCATGTGACCTTGAGCATCTTCTAGAGCTTCTTGACACTGTCGTAGCACTGCGGCTTGATGTTCCGTAAACTTGACACCTTGTTGTCGTCCTCCTTGCAACCCTCGTCGTCGTGATGCTGCGATAGCCGACAGTGGATTGGCTGGCACGTAGCCAAGATCAGCTTCGAACGGCGACATTTTGATGCTGGAGTTGACAGTTGAGTTGATGGCGAACTCTGCGTTAGCCAGATGAACATCCCAGTCGTCCTGTCGAGGTGACACGAAACAGCGTAGGTACTCTTCGAGCGTACGGTTGGTGTGCTCTGTTTGACCATCACCTTGTGCGCGGTAGGCTACTGTCATCTTAAGCTTGGTTCCGACGTCTTCGAAAACTTGGCACCATAATCCAGAAATGAACTTCGTGTCGCGGTCCGATATAATATCTTGCGGCATCCCGTGAAGGCGCCAGATATTGTTCATAAACAGCGTTGCTACTTCTTGGGCTGTCACCGTCTTCGTCGTCGGGATGAAATGAGAACGCTTGGTCAATCGGTCGACTACCACCCAAATCGAGTTGTGTCCACGCTTTGTATCCGGTAGGTCTGTGATGAAATCCATTGAGATAGACCGCCATCGCTCGTCGGGAATCTGTAAAGGTTCCATTAAACCTGGGGTCTTTGCGAGCCTTGGCTTGTTCCGTCGACAGTCTTCACAATCAGCGATGTACTTCTTGATCGTCCGGGTCATGCGTGGCCAATACCAGTCCATTTGTAGCTTCAGGTACGTACGATCTGTACCAGGGTGTCCTCCGTAATTGGCGTCGTGAACTTCTGTTATGATGCGGTGCTTAAGCGCCTGATCGTTGGATACTACAATGCGTGGCTTCACGTCTGTCGAACCTTGGTACCACAGTAGATTGTCTTCCTCAAAGAAAGCCTTGTACTGTTTTCCAGATATCCCATTAGTTGGTGAACCTTCACTCCGTTTCTGGATCACACGTCTAATCTCCGTAATGACCTTGTCTTTCGCGTAGCCGTCGATGATTGCCTTGGTCAACTCTCTTGTGGGTCGGATCTCTGTGACGCGAAGCTGATAACTGGTCTCGTTAAAACTTGGGACTAGTAGGTCGTGGAACTCCTTCGTCTCCGGCTTGAGATCTGGCCTCCTGCTGAGCGCGTCAGCAATACCGTTTTTGACTCCAGGAATATAAGCAAAAACTGGTTGGTATTCAGCGAGTACGTCATGCCATCGAGCGAGGCGTCGGTTTGCCATCTTCTGCTGGAATATACCTTCGAGAGACTTGTGATCTGTCTCGATCACCACTGACCGATCCAAACAGTAGATTCGGAAGGCAGCTAATGCGTTGACGATAGCGAGTAGCTCCTGTTGCTGCGTAGGATACTTCAGCTCAGCTGATTTCATTTTTCGACTTGTAAATGCGATAGGTCGTTCGACACCATCAACTACTTGAAACAGCACACCACCGGCAGCAAACTGACTTGCGTCGGTTCGCAGATGCATTTGCTGCGTAAAGTCGGGCAAGTGCAATACAGGTGTATCCGCTAACCTTCTCTTCAGCTCCTTGAAGTTCATTAGTTGCATGGTACTCAACGTGATCTTCGAGTTCCGATGATTTTTCTTCTAGAGCATGGTAAACAGTGGCGCTGTCAAGTCTGCGTACTGTTCACAAAAGCGTTGCACGTATCCAGTCAAGCCGAGAAAACTGTGAAATTGTTCTTGGGTTCTGGGTACTGGCCAGTCTCGAATCGTCCGAACCTTATCTGGGTCAATTCGCACACCATTGCGTCCGATGAAATCACCGAGGCATGGAATTTCTTCGGCGCAGAATACACACTTTGATAGTTTCATGTACAGCTTGTTTGCCTTCAGAATCTCAAGCACTTCGCGTAGTGCTTGCAGATGTTTGTTGATATCCTTCGACTTCGTAAAGATGTAGATATCGTCGTAAAATGACCTCGTATGCGGCAAACCCTTGAACAGAGACGATGTCAGTCGATGCATCGTTGCTGGAGCATAAACCCTAAACCCTTCATTCGCACTTGATAGTAAGCCGAGATCAAATCCATACACGAAAATACTAGGTACCTGCCATACTGTCGAACACATCTTCTTTCCGCGTCATTGACACACTCTGCCGGATCGTATTGGTGTTCAGATAGCGGTAATCATGAACTATGCGCCATCCAACAGGTTTTCGGACACAAATTGTTGGAGCTGCATGGGGGCTGATACTTGAACGGATTAACCCTTTGGATATCATCTCGCGTACCCACTTGTCGATCTCGGTCTTCTGCTCCGGCGAAAGTCGCCACTGTTGTCGATACATGGCTACACTTGGATCTTTCATATCGATTCGGTGTTCGATATCACGCTTCATGGGCAATCCATCAGGTAGTTCTGGCTTGAACACGGTATCCTTGTCCTCCCTGAGAACTGGGAAAGCTGGATTATCCTTGAATGACTCCCAGTCGGTTTGCAGAAATCTCTTGGCCTTCTCTGATCCAACGTTGTCGGGTTCATCGTTCCGCTTGATATCACGCTCAATCTTCTTGATCGTGTCGTTTGTCAACACAACCATGAATTCGTGGTCGGGCTGGTCCTTCGAGGGTAGCCGCAGAAACTTCCTCAGCTTCTTCCTTGTGGTGTACTTGGTCTTGACTCCTCCTGAGTCCACTACTCCAAGTGTAAACATTGCCTCTGCTTGGGCTTTCTTCTTCTCTCTCCGCGAGAGATTATCCACGTCTCCAGCCGGTCTTTCAGCAGGTTCCACCTCGCACTCCAACTGCGTTTCTGGCACGGCGGCTCGACAGGAATCATGGCATTTCGCGGGAGAGCTGTCGCTGTCCACAGCATCATGAAGCCCAGAGCCATTCGCCTGACTGCACTTCCCGCAGGGAGCTGAAGTTTCCATTGCTGAGGCTCCACCGGAATCGTAATCCTTGAAGCATCGACGTTTCTAGTCGATGTTCGGTTGTACATCCACAAAGAATGGCATCCCCAGAACACAATCGAATTCGACAGGGATGTCAAAGACGACGGCGACGCACTGGCAGTTAGGAACACCTTCGAGTCGAATCTCGATCTTAGCTAGTTCCAAGATGGCCTCGCCGATCTTGTTGTCACCAAGTTTCACTCTGATTGTCCGATCAGTGTACACTTGTGTCTTCAATTCATGTCTCTTGACAAATCCCCGAGATACATATACTGTCGTAGCGCCGCAGTCCAAGAGAAACTTGGTCTTGAACCTGTTTTCGCACTGTATAAGGTCTCCTCCACGAAAAACAGCGGTGCTCGGTTGTAAAGGAGAGGGTCTTCGCAAAGGAGATTCAACGTAGCTTCGTTTACGGTTAAATTCTCCTCGCTAGGCCTCGCCACGTCAGGTCCCTCTTTTACTGGCGTGGCTGGTCGTTTCCCTGCTCGCTCTTCAGCTTCTTGCAATCGCGCTTGAAGTGACCAGGCTTCTTGCAGTGGTAGCACACGGGGCCTTCCTTGGATTGCTCTGCTGGTGTGTAGTGACCAGGCTTAAACGAGCGCTTGCTAAACGGCTTCTTGTCTTGCTGTTCGCTCGCTCGTGGCTTCCCACGGGATCGCTGCTCACGTTCCGGCTTCTCACAGCTGACCTTGCGCTCGCCACCAAAGTGGG
>JAAVTG010000279.1:0-66751 GCA_011947345.1 Phytophthora quininea | reverse complement strand
GTACTGAAGGACGGACTGAAGCTTGGCGTCTTTGGAGTGTGCACGGAGGAGACGCCATCGCTCTCATTCCCTGGAGATAGTGTTTCTTTCGAGAATGTCTTCATCTCGGCACGTCGTTGCGTGGATAAACTGAAGGCCGATGGAGCAGAATTCATTGTGGCTCTGACTCATCTCTCCATCGCCAAAGATAAGCAGCTCGCACATCGAGTACCAGGCATCGATGTGGTAGTCGGAGGCCACGATCATGAGCCGTTCACTCTCTACGAAGGCAAGACTTTCATCCACAAGTCAGGACAAAACGCCTTTTGGCTGGCGAAGCTGGAGTTCCAGTTAATGCGATCAGCAGAGCATCCTGAACGTGGACTTAACGTCTTGCCTCAGTGGAGTATGCTCGCCAGCGCACATCCCACCGCAGTTATCCTGCCAACAAATACTGCTCAAATACATGGAGACAATGGAAAAGGAAGCCAACGGAGATGACAATACGAGGATATTGGCCACCCTCGCGACGCCCTTGTCGACGAAGACGGAACGTCTTCGCGCTGGAGAAAGTAGCTTTGGAAACCTTGTAGCCGATGCGTTGCGCAGAGAGCTTAGCGCTGACGTTGGTCTCATCAATGGCGGCTTCATCCGCGGAGACACGATCTACCCTGAACGCACAACATTGACAGTTGGGACGATCAAGAAAGAGATGCCGTTTCCTCAAGTGGCGGTGCTCATGCGTATCAAGGCGAAAGATCTCCGCGATGCTCTCCTGCAGCACCTACGGAAGTACCCCAGCGCAGCAGCACGCACCCCAGATCTCTGGATTGGAAGTCACGTTGGATATGCGGTCGGAAGTGTACTCCATTGCTCAAATGCTTCATGACGATGGCAGGCCAGTTGATATGAACTCCGATCTGCTCGTAGGAACTTCCAAGTGGATGAGCGACGGACGAGAGGAATGCACGGCATGGTTGCGTGGAGCAATTCTCCGTGAAGCTGCCTATGTCCCTGAAATTGTGGCAGAGTATGCGACGAAGCAGCGCATTCTGGCTTATCCTGAGTGCGAAAACCGCATCCAGTTTACTGAATGACCAAATACTTGTTGTTTTAACAGAAAGCATGCAGGATATAAGGACGGCCCGTCCGAAAGGCGCGTGAGTAAGAAAACATACTTGGTTTAGCCGCTCTGGCGTTCGATCGCGTTGCTTGTACGCCACGCAACGAGTGTCAAAATTCCAGCGCACTTGCACTAAGAAGCTGGCCAAGTTTACTTCAACTTGGCTAATACACGCATACCAATTGCCACCGAATACACGAATACAACCGCCGAGCAGCAAATTCCGTATGCTTCTTTTCCAAAAAGAAGCAACAAATATGACCAGAAACGTCGTGTTTTTCCAGTGACACACCTGTGACTCACCTCATATCGGTCTCTCTTGCCAGAAAAGGCAAAGCGTAGCGCCGACAGCCACTCGAAATTCTTCTCCAGTCGCTCAGATGAACGTGCGTCGGCTCTCGCCACTTTTGCTGCTTTTGCACAGCTTCGAAGGTTCAATTGCTATCGAAGTGAGTGTCTGTGCCGATGCCACGTACGAATTGTCCGCGAATCGAGAGGCGATGTGTTCGGGTGCGGGTGGTGATCCAGCAGGCACTGCTTGTCCGTTGAAAGGAGACGTGGCCATTGCAGACTGCCATTCCTACCTACCGTCGTTCGTTGGCGGGAGTTGTATAGCGCCGGAAGACGCAGAATGCAGGATCGTGACGGGCTCCACTTGGAGCTGTGTCCTGCCCTCAGTGGGCTGTGATCTAGCCATGGAGACTCAATGCGCTACCTGGAATTTTAATGGCGATGATACGGCGGCGGACATTGACACGATCTCGTTTGATGGCAACGAGCACTACGATATAAGTTGGTTCGTCAAGACTTCGCAGACCAGAACTCTATACGACTGCAGGAAGAAGACCACTGCCGCTCCAACTGCCGAGCAAACGGCAGCTACCACCGCCTCAAAGTCTACAAACGTACCAGCCACGACGATATCACCACATACGCCAAGTACTGCTGCACCGGAGACGGATATACCCCCACAGATTTCATCTTCAGGACCACCTTCAGCACCAATGACTCCCAAACCAACTCCAGTTCAATCGACTCTTCCAAGAACGACGAATGACACCACAGCTCCTTCGACGTACACCCCAGATCAAACCCTAACGTTCTCACCTGAGACCACAATTCCACCGACGTACACACCCGACACGTATTCTCCTAAAACTACGGTCCTGGTAACGTATCCGCCGTACACCACTGTCCCACCGACGCACCTGCCTGAGACCACGACTCCAGTGACTCATTCGCCTGATACGTACTCTCCTGAGACTTCGGCTCCGATGACAAATCCTCCATCCACCACTACTCCACCGACGCACACACACCGGGCCACTGCGCCGTACACGTATCCGCCCGAGACCCTGGCTCCAGTGACGGGCTTGCCCAATCCCACAGCTCCAGCGACATACTCACCCGAAACCATTCCTCCGTGTACGCATACGCCCGATACATATTCTCCTGAGATCGTGGCTCCAATTACCTCACCACCCGAGACCACAGCTCCGCCAACGTTGACGACATCCATACCGATCACAACACCTTGCCCAGGATCAACTCCGACATCTACTTTCCCCCGGCAATTCAATCCTCGGAACAACCTGTTCAGATTACCCAGCTAGCTGCCTTGGATGCCACCGAGCCCAACAATCGTTCTGATGTGACATGGGCTGCCATCACTATTGCTGTAGCCGGAGCCGTCGCGATTGTTGCCGCGGTTGCTCTCTACGTGAGATATAATCGTCAAGTGCCAACCATAGAAGACTGCATGAACGACGACTATGGGGTGATTCTCGAAACTCCTTAACAACCAAATCAACCACGTGGAAGTTAGTGCCAATTCGAATGAAAAGCGATTCTCCCCTGACTTCTCGCTCGTCTTTAGGATGTGGTTTCCTGGCTTAGAGAAGATACTGGTCTAGAGGCTCCACCAGGACTGGCAGGTCGGAATGCAAGGTCAGCTTCGTCGAGCCGTTCTCCGCAGACTAGACTATCAACAACCCAGCGTGCCGACACAATGCGTAACCCCACTCCATCGCCTTGGAATACTTCATACCATAAGCCTCTTTGCAGACCAAATGTGTGTTGCGTTTGGTCAAATTATTCGTCACTTTCGCTCCAGCAAGCTTCAAAAGCTCAATTGTTACCAGACGGTCCTGGTCCGTATAGATGGTCGTACTAGCAACTACGTCTCGAAAAGAAGGCATAGGCAATGCTGCTTTGAAAAGAGGACGAGGGCATTGCACTGTGGTTGCGAAAAGCTCGTGTGAATCGTACGGTAGCCTGCTGCCATCGGTAAGGCAGCAATTTATCCACAAGTCCGACACAAATCGCAGCAGTCGTCGTCGAGGCTTTACATTGTGGCGCGCTCGTTTGTGAGGTCTCGATTCGGGTTCATGGTCATCCTCATTCTGGTCAAGCTGCTTTTCGTGAATTTGCTGCTGCATGGCCAACGCGGCCTGTTCATCCACAGCTGCGCCGCAACACATCACTGCGTACGTCACGAAGGCGAATTGGTCCGGGTCGACATGGAGGAAGTCATTTGCTTGAAGCGCAAGGGCTTCCGTGCTACCACTACATTTTCGAAGACGCCTCAGCATCGGCGCTATGAGGTATTTGTCGTCAGGATCACGACAGAGCAGCAAAAATGCGTCATCTTCAAAGAGTTTGGTCTTCCTCTTCTTCGTTCCGGGCGTCTTCACTTCATTCATCACACTCTCTCCATCGGCATTCAGTAACAAGTCTTCTGACAGAAGCGACGTACTTTGCTGCTCCTGATCGAGCTGCACGGGCTCAATGGGACGTCTGGGAGCACTAACATCTTTGAACGAAGGTACATCGTTAGTTGTCATAGTCTCTGGGGCATGAACATCAAATTCGACTGGGTACAGCTCCTCGGGCTCGAGATGTTGACATCGTAAGCAGTCCAAGAGCCACTGAGCAGACACAAAGTGCACTTCGCCAGCATTCATGACTCGCGAACGGATATTTTCTAACGTCTGCCGATCTACCAACGATGCACTTACAACCACATGCGTCACATGGCCAACTACCATCGTATCGTAAATTGTCCCCATGCCAGTGCGTATCAGTCGCTGCAACTGGGTCTTCATTTGGGGCGAGAAACCTAGTAAATGCAGCACACAGCCGTCAAATAGGTCCATCCACTCGTCGTCGCTCTCTTCGTCAAGTTCATAGCTGTGATCAGTCATGTCTGTTGTTTCTTCCTGCTGTCGTTGACCACGTCGATACTTTTTACGATCTGAGGCAACGCAGCAACAACTTCCTGCGCGTCTTTTGCAGTTTGGCAGCAATCTGCGTCGGCTGCTGATTCGCTTCCTCCACTTCTGGCAGTAACGCATAATCCTCCACTTCCTCCAGCACTTGCTTCTCTAAGCAAGCGTACAACCACGTGACATGCACCACCGGGATCTGATGGGCCATTGCAGCTTCATATTTCGCACCTTCCGGTCTCTACAACAACAAACAGTTAAATATCATATAAATTCCAACATTTCGGCTAAAACCTTTCTCACAGGCGCAATGAGTAGTGTCGTGTATCCAGACTCGAGCTGCGGCTCATATTGAGCTCCGTTAGCAGTCACCAGCTCCGCCACACTCTCCTTCTCCTCCATTGGCAGCCCAGTTGTGCAAATCACGAGTCCTTCCAGCAGTCCGAGCTTGAAGTCCTTCACGTCTAATAATTGCTGGGTCCTGTAGCTCTCAAACACCCAGCGAGGTGTCGCCACGGGTAGCTCCATGGCTACTGCAGTCTTGGATATGGTAAATAAAAGTTAATGGCGACAATATTTTACAAAAATGCTTGAAATTAAATCGTACACTGTGCTTCTGAGAACCCACAGCCTCCGCGATCAAGTGAGTGGCCACGGAAGGGTCGAAATCGTCCTGGAAGTCCCCACCGCAGGCCGATACGATCTTCCGCACTTGTTCCTAACGTAGAGAAGGTAGCAAAGCGGTTGGAGCTATGATATTAGACTTAAATGGTAGCCAAGGCGCAAATCTACAAGGTGCGCACCTTGACGGGCGGCTCCAGCCCGGTAGAGCACAAGCAGAGCCCCTTGAACAGCTTCTCCCGACTGCCCATAGCTTTTGGTCGCCGTTTTGTCTATTCTCAGTTAGAGAGGGATACAATTTCTTTAACAGAGGTAATTAACTATGGAGTCTTAAAGAATGGTCGTCTTTTGCCATTTCTACACATCGAAATGATAGTTGCAAGTTGCAAATGATATACTGAAACGAAGATGATTGTATCCTACGCGCGATCATTTCGATACACGCATTTTTTTTTAAGTAGGGCCACATGCTAAAAATACTTGCGCGAAACGACGCAATGGAGCAATCGCCTTACTCCTCCTCTTGCTGTCCCGCTAGAGACCATGGCTCAGCAAGGCGCGACGCTGCAGAACTACAACAATGAGCTGGTCAAGTGCATCGAGGACCTGCGGGAGAAGCGCGAGGAGGTGAATCGGGCCATGCTCAAGGAGGAGGAGGAGAAGGCCAAGATCCAGAAGGACCTGACCATCCTCACGGACCGGCTTAGCAAGATCAACGAGGCGCTGGCCAGGAAGACGCAGGCGCGCAACGAGTACGACCGCACCATCCAGGAGACGGAGGCCGCCTACATGAAGATCCTCGAGAGCTCGCAGACGCTGCTGCACGTGCTGAAACGGGAGACGGTGCAGCTCACCAAGAAGAAGCAGACGTCGTCGTAGGCAGAACGCTGTAGCATCCCACACAATAACATAACATACACTACTTGATCCACAACAGCTTTGAATTCCCAGGTTCGAGCGACTACCGATGACGGAGTTCCTTGGCCGCAGTGTCCATGACCAGAGCATGACGACGGTCTTTGCCGCGACGTTCGCGACCGAAGCAGAGCGAGACATCGCCCTCACCATCGGCGCCATTGCAAAGCACGTCGAAGCACAGTTCGATCTTGCGAAGTTGGTGGAGAAGCAAAAGTTCTCGCTGCCCTTGGGGACCAACTCGTCGAAGTAAGCATTCACTTCGACCTCCACCTCCTGTTAATGACCAAAAGTTATTAGTCAATTGGCAAGGAGATCATGAAGCAGGCAGTACGAACCTTTAGCTGGTTTTCATACACGGGGAGCTGGTCCTTATCCAGCGCTTTGGTGTTTGTTGCTGTGCGTGGCTGGAACAAGAAGCGAGGTGCTCGCACTGGGTACTCGGGAGCGATCTCGACGATAGCGGAGACGGCAGCATTGCCGTTTTTAAAACTCGCTCGATAGTAGCGACAACCAGTTGTTGGGACGTGGAACTGAGCTCGCGAAGTTGCTGAAGGAGCAGCACGCTCTTTGAAGAGCTGGAACACGTCCTGCGCAGGTGCAGGTATCTCCTTCCACTCCTCGAGAACCGTTTTCACGTCATGTGGGAAGAGATGGCGTGCAAGCGGATGCACAAAGTGTGAGCCATCGTCTCCTGACCGATGCGATGAAGCGGATTTGGTCAATTGGTCCAAGTGCTTCTTGAGCACTGCCGTGGCGACAAAGCGCTTCACAAGTTGGTTCATTACATTGCGGACGGACGGCTCTGGGCGACGAGGTTGGTCGGCATTGTCATCCACCGCACCTGGGCGCTTCAATGGATCCAAGCCACAAATCCATTGCGCCCAGTAGTACGGTCGGCATGTAGCATTTGCAGGGAATTCCACTTCGCTGCCATTCTCTTGGAAGGCGTAGTTAATCGCCAACTGGGGAACTGTGAGACCGTCATCTCCAGGGAACAGATTCATCAGGATATTACTCCTCTGGTGACCGACGTGATTGTAAGCGGCAGGGACTGTCTTCACCACCTCGGCAGTCACAACCTTTGCCACTGGGAAGTACTGGAACATGATGGTGAATGTTCCGGATACGCTCTTTGCTGCTTCTCCTGCTTTACCAGCATCCAAAGAAGCTGCAACAGACACCGACAACTGCAGAGCCTTCGCATGAGGCTTCCATAGATTTTGTTCAGACACTAGAGCAGTCACAGCATCGTTTTCTTCGCCCTCTTCATGCTGATCATGCTTTGTTTCCGAGCTTCCTTTGAATCATCCTCGTGTGGTGGAGTGGCATGTGGACGAAGCTCAAGCAGCTTCTCCGCCGTGTGGGCAGCCACCACGATCTCTCCACTCTCGGGTTCGTTCGCAGCCTTCTCCGTCCCACGCTTCACCGAAGGAGAGCGCGACGGTGCACGGCTGGGGGTAGCTCCATTGGCATTAGCATTGGCGGATGGCGAGCGCGACGGTGCCTTTAGTTTCTTCACAGACGGCGATGGCTCACGCCGATTCAAGGCTGAAGGGAACCCTCGCTTCCTGTACGCACTTCCCGTTTTGACTCCCACTGAATCGACAATCTCCAGCTTTAATTGGTTGCCAGCTTCGCCACTAGCAGTCTGATACGCGTCCACCTCACAGTACAGCGCGTACAAGGGCGTTGCAAGCTCCGCTCCTGCAGCATGTTGTCTGCTGCGTTGTGCAGTCACTGGCTCGCCCATATACTTTTGCAGTCCTGTAGTAGCCGCTTCAATACCCGCCAGATGCTCTGGAAGTGTGTTCAAGAATGCCTGCTTGGTCTCCGTGGCATCCTCCACCTTGGCGATCTTTAGCTTAATCTCCTTGAGCTCTGTCTGCAGTCTACGTATCATGTCAACGCCCTTGTCAGTAAGAAATCGCCCAAGTTACAGTAGGGTTACAGACCTCTTCCTGGCATGTAACTCTTCTGTAAGCTGGTCCAGATGCTGTCTGTGGATGTCTTGGTCCACCTTAATGGGGATGTCTCCACTGGCGAACTCGATCTTGTCCATCTCCTTGGTGCTGAAGCCTCTGCAGCGGCGGATCTCCCGCAGCAAGTGGTCCTTCTCGTACAGCAAGTTCTGCAGCTGCAGTTGGTGCGTCTCGGCCACGTCCTTCTGCTGCTGCACGAGGTTACGCCGCGTATCCGCCTCCAGGAAGGTCTCGCGCAGCCCTCTCTTCATGGCGCCCAGCAGCAGCAAAACCTTCCAGCGCCGCTGCTTCAGTCGCGCCTCATCACTGTGTCGTCCGCGCTGCTCGTACAGAGCCTGCATCTCCTCGCGCAGCGCCGAGCATGCGCGCGTTAGCTGCTTGAGCGCTTCCCCTTCGTCCGCCATCGCCAATTGGATTATAACCTCCACCAAGTGTAACCCCAAACTCCGCTATCATTACATTACGTTAATCTTGAGCAATACATGCACTGTTCTTGGCTCTAACGCCTACCATTCCTCACCGCACAATTGCTGCCATGCTGCGCCGCGTTGCTCTCAGCTCTCGCGCTCTGCGCCCGCAGGCGTCTCGCTGCTTCTCCAAGCACGCGCCGGCCTCCCGCTCCGTGCTGCGCCCCATCCACTTCGAGCAGGACGAAGATGTACGTCTGTTCCCAATAGAGAAGGATGTAGTTACGGATCCCAGTCATTGACACCTTGTTGCTCTGCTACTTTAGGACGCTAATTCTCGGCCATTCCGCGTCGTTGGCGTCCGTGACGTCGAGGTGCAGGACTGGGACTACCCCACGCGTCTCGAATCCGACCAGAAGAACAAGAACCGCGTGCTGCGCAACCGCTTCAACGCCCCCAACTTCGTCAGTCTCTGGGTGGACAAGCTCAACGAGGTGGAGAGCTACCTCAAGCAGGAGAAGGTGCCGTACACGAGCGAGGGCATCGTGGCTGGCCCCGATGGCCACGACGTGCTGGTGATCCCGGCCACTGAAGGCAGCCTCGAGTTCTTCAACCTGTGCGACAACCCCGCCACCGTGGAGCTCGTGCAGGCCACGCCCGAGCTTATCAAGGAGTTCGACGACGACAAGTACATCGAGGAGGACTTTGAGGTCGACGAGAACCAGTAGACGTTGGTTGTTTAAGAGCGACAGGAAACGAGGTGCTGTTGGAGATGACACAGTGGCATTGATACAATAGTATTTTGGTTCAGTCTTGATAAAAAGCTATGCTACCTATCTCGTCGGCTCTTCAATCCTCTTCGCTCTACTCCTTGAGCCACGAATGTTCCAACGCATCGGCGGCCGTAATGCGCTTCTCCGGGTCGCGCACCAGTAGAGCCTCAATAAAGCGCTTCAAGTCATCGGACGCGCCGCTCCAGCAGTCGTCCGAGAAGAAGACCTTCTTCACTCCTTCCGCTGTGGGCAGGAACACTGGCGCGCAGCCACTTGCCAGCACATACGTCACCACGCCCACGCTCCACAAATCCGCCTCCGTGCCGTATCCCTTGCCGCTCATCACCTCTGGCGCGATGTAGTCGCGCGTCCCGCATTTGGTGTGAGCTCGTGCCATGCGATTGCGAACGCCGTCTAAAGCCAAGTTGGGCATGCCTGCCGATCCCGATCCTGGCGGCGCGTCGTGCAGATTCGCCACCTCCGAGAGGCTCTCGTGGGGTGTCAGTACATTGTCGTGGCCGTGGCCATCAAGTTTACGCGCAATGCCAAAGTCCGACAGCTTGATGTCGCTCAAGTCCTGGTTGTCTGTGGGCAGCAGAATGTTCTCCGGCTTAATGTCGCGGTGCACAATGCATTGAGCGTGCAAGTACGCGACGGTACGCACGAGTTTGCGGATAAGAGGGCGAGTGGTGGACTCTGGCAGCGGCCCGTTCCGGTCGATAAACTCGAATAGCTCTTGTCCGCAAAGCTCCATCACGAGGAACAGACTGTCGTTGTTCTCGAACAGCTCAAGCAAACGCACCACGCCATCGTGTCGTAGCGCATACATGATCTCTAGTTCGCGCTTGAGGAACCGCACCTCGATCATCTGCCGCTTGTCGATGATCTTGACGGCAAACTGTTCGCCCGTCGCCTTCTTTGTGCATCGCTTGACAACCGAGTATTTGCCAGAGCCTAGCGCCGTGCTGACGGTGTACTTGTCATGGAAATCGCGCGCCACAGGAACATCTTCTAACAGTGTGGCAATCGAGAACAGCTGAGTGGGAGTGCGAGCGTTCAAGCTCGGGTCCAAGTCGGCGCCAAGCGACAGCGACATCCTCGCCGACTGGCCTGCTGGAGGCGTCACCTTCTCCTTGATGGACTGCAGGAACACTGGCGCAGGAGTCGACAGCGCGTCCCCATCGAACAACAGCGACGGTCGACCTCCTGCATCCGCTGTGGAGTCTTGAAACCCATCCACATTCATCATCACTGGGGGCGTTGCATGTGCTGCAGCTACGAACGGGTTCTGTCCTCCCACGAGGAACGGGTCGCTGAAGTCGTCGACCATGTGCACTGCTGGCGAGTGCACGTCCAACGTGGAGAAGTTCCTCGACAAGTTCTCGAGCGCCGCATTCTTCCGTTTGGCGGCAGGGCCGTGCAGCACCCTCCGCACCAGCGCAGGGTTGCGGTGCACGACGAACTGCTCCATGGCGTCCACGACCTGCTCGTCCCCGACAATCAGCATGTCTTCGATCAGCTCCTTCTCTTTGGGGGACACGTCCATCTTCTCCAGGTCCGAGGCGTACCGGTGGATGCGCTCCACATTGTTGGTGACCGACTTGGCGCGTCCTTTTCTCTTGAGTCCCAACGGGGAGCTGGTGGGGCTTCTTTCTACAGGGGAATGGGTCGATAGCACGGGGTGATGCAACCTTGCTCCACCAGTGTCCGCAGCTCTTCGCAGGGCTTGTAGACCAGCACTTCTTGGTCTTCCAAATCCTTGAGACTTGTTACAGGCGTCTCCTTGTTACAGCGTCGCGTCAATAGACTCGAATTGGCTGCGAACGCTGCGAAGGACTTGCCGAACGCCAGCTCGTGGAAGCGCACGATCAGCTCCTTGGGGGACGTCATGGTGGCGCCTACGTCCAGCGCCACGGTGCCCGACCGGTCCTTCATGCGCACGTAGACGGTCTTGAGACTCGGATGCACCTGCACGGAGAGCGTCGAGGACGCCGTCGACAGCATGGCCACTTGAGGCATCAGATTGATAAAGGGGGATGGGGGTTATATAGCGAAATGTACTCCAACTTTGATGGAGTGAGAGGGGAGCAAAGCCTTCCTTCCGGTGGGGCTTGTTCTCGCACGAGGGGCAAAAGCCGAACTGGGGATAGCGAGCAGAGGTTTAGTCTCCTCCTGCCTGCTGCGGATTGACACGTTTCGCGTGCGGTTCAGTATGCACCAGCCGCTTTCAGGCACACCCCAACCCAGACAGGGCGAACCCCCACACGAAAAACAACAGTCAACAAAAAGCTTGAAAAGTTGGGCGAGCGCTGCTGCAGCTTTGCCGAGCCTCTTTTCTTCTCTTGGCACTCGCATCCGCTCGGCTGGAATCGACAAAAGACGGGCAAAGGATCAGGCTCGGCACGCGAAAACGCAGACAACCGCCCCAGCTCAAAGTTCAGCAGTGCATTTACCATTGAACACTTTACTTTCGAGCTGCAGGCTGGGGCGTTTTCCCATAAAGATTCGCCAGCTGGCGAAACTGGCAGCGCCGCGGACGCCTGTCATTCGTGTCCCAAGCAGAGTCTCGGCGCGACGTAGCAAGCAGCAACACGCACGACCCGATTCGGTGGGGGCACACGTAAATCTGCTTTCTTGAGGTGAGGTCACACGATGGAACGCGGACATTTTCCAGAGCACAAGTTTGAGAGAAGGTTTTAGTGAGGCCGCATGTCGGCAGGACTGTCCTGCTTGGAAAACCACATGCGATAGGTGGCGGCCAGCTGGCAAGGGACCTGCAACTTGCTGTTGCTTTCGAGCTTGGATGGGGATCTCCTCCGAGTGTCGGCGGCCTTCGTTTCGACGAAGGAAGCCCCACTCCTTTTTGGCGGCCACCTTGCGGTGTGGTTTGCTGCTGCGGTTCGCGTTCAGAGAGCCACTTGCCCATCGGCGCCGGATCACCATCATGGTGAGCAGTGAAGCCATTCCGCGAGCTTCCCGTCGCCGCGTTGAACATGAGGAATTCCCAGGTCACGTTGCAGTGCGTCGGCCGGGCGAGCTGCTCGTCGACACTCGTGGCGACATGACAGGAACCAACGCCAGCGGCTCAAGCGTGGGCCCAGGCCAAAAATCATCCGCGTTGCCGCGGGGCCATAGCCTTTGTCGCTCGGCGCTGTCGTTGGCGAGCCGAGCTCAGCCAAACACGCACATGCACAGCCGGCCCGCCCTTGGCGAGCTGAAGTGGCGCCTGCTGAGTTGAGTTGAGTTGACGTCCAGCGCACCGGCACCATGGCGACCGTAAACACCGCGACCACGTGGTTGGCGCCGTCGTCGATAGCGGAGCAGGTTCATAGGGAGCGAGGACGCGTGGACGGCAAGCGAGGTTGACCACCTGCCCAGGCAGTCAAGGCCCAGGTGCTGTGTTTTGCCAGTCTGGTCCGCATCCTCCGCAAAAGCCTTGTCGATACCGTGTCCAAGCAGCTAGACCACCCGGATTGCCCGAATCCATGTTGGCACGGCCTGCTGCTCTCGCCGACGAACAAGTCCCACTCAAATTGCAGGCCACGAACGGAGTCTTTACGATCTCCAAGATGTCGACCAGCAGGGTCAAGCAAGCACACGCCTTCTTTGACGATAATGCCGAGCTCCGCTGGCTGGCAACACGAGAACTTCACTCCTACTACTTTCACTACAGGTTGAACTACTAAATGCAGTGCTGTTTTGATGGCATGTGGGCTGTAATTGGCTCCTTGCAACATGAGAAGGTTTGCGAAGGGTTCCTATCATGAACAACCGCTTGTTATCTGCAGCCAATAGCAGTATGGTTGGCCATGGAGGAGGACGCAACAACTGTGGCAGATTTGACTGCAGGCAGGTGGACGCACACGCACATAAAGAGAGACTTTGTGGGAAGGATCAGGCCAGCGTACTGGACTTGGGTATGCTGTCGATCATTGTGAAATTCAGCCCCTCAGGATAGACATCAGCTCCTTCCTAAACGATTCCTCGACGAGAGCAACTTCTGAAATGAGAGCCAGCAAGTCGAGCGCGGCAGTTTGCAGCCAATCGTTCAAGCCACACCAAGTGCACACAAAGCTGGATCGCTTTTATTGTGTCTCGTACGGTACTGCTGTAGCCATTTGGAGATGGATACAGTTGAAAAGTTGTTGCCATGCAGACGTTGTCGATGCTTGTTTCGAGTCGAGGAGAACGAACTACAACTACATCGCTCTCACCAATCGCCCACGGTAACCAGCCGAGCCGAGTTCTGCAGCTCCACAATCTCTTGTTGGCGGGCGTCCACATCCTCGCTAAGCTTCTTCACCTCCTCTTGCAACTTGCGCATGGCATCGTCCTGTTTCAGTGCAAGCCTCTGTATTTGCAGTTCGTAGGCTGGCGACGTCCTCCTGCAGGTCCCTCAGCTTGGACTCCAACACGTCGATCTTCTCGACCGTGATCGGCTCCAATGTGAACGAGTACTTGGCCAGGCAAGACTTTCTCAGCACTTGCACTTGAAGTGTTAGCTCCAGTTGGAACACTTGGTCCTTGAGCCGTTAGAAAGAGTTCGGGGCGTTGCTGTCGTCGAGCGCGTCATCCAGCAGCTCACGGAAGCACCGACAAGAGTGTCAAGACATCAGAATGGTCAAGCTTTGCCAGTAGTACTTCAACATAGTCCGCCGCTGTGGCCCAAGGGATGGTGTTGGCGTGATGTTCATAGTCTTCCGTCGTGCACCTACAAAGCAGTACAGCAATGGAAGTCATTGTGTAGACTACCGCTACGTAGCATGATGGTTTTTGTTTGCCGTGGTCTACCATTGCTCTTTGCTCTCGCGGTTTTCAAGCCAAATGCGAAGCTTTTCGTGCTTCAACGTGAGCGAGTAGCGAAAGACTGGAGTTGGCGCAGAGAGAAGAAGCGAGTGGCCCTTCGTACTGCAGAAGGTCTTGTGCCGTGGTCTCTTGGGTCTGCACTGCGGACGCCGCAGAAGGCGTCGTCGGTGTTTGCGGACCCATGAGCTTGGAGAAAGATTTATGGAAAAAGCCTACTTCATGTTGCTCGAGTTGAAGAGATTCTTTGTCAAGGACACCAACGAGACTATTAACTCTTTCTGCTCAAGTCGAAGTCAGTGTGAACGAGTACAAGGTCATCCATGGTCGTTGCAGCACTTGGAACTTCATCGCTAGTTTCAATTGAAATGTATCATCTCCGTGGCGGTGGAACCATCGCGGAAACACCTTCGTGTCTTCTACCGGCGCCTCCAGCAGCATTCGAAAGTACTACAAGTAAGGTGTGCAATTTCCTGTCAGAAATTTACAGTAATGCGCCACCTAGTGCCTTGAAACCCACCTCAGCGTAGTCAGCGATAGTGGCGCCATCGATCGCGTTATTAGAGCTGATAAAGTCTTCCACGCTTAACTTCGCAGTCCGCCTACGAAAGATAACGTTTTAGTTTACTCACGAGCGATATCGGCAGCAGGTTCTTACCACTGCGCCTTGCTGTCGCGGTGCTCCAGCCGGATGCAAAGCTTGTCGCCTTGTAAGATAACCTCGTAGTGATATACCGAGGCCGGTAAAGCGAAGTACGTGGTGCCTGTAAAATTGGTCATTTGCTCGGAGCAAGATGGAATGTGTTGTGGCACTCCAACTCAATGCAACCGCCATCCTTTTGATCCTTATCTTTCTGTTCAAGCCGAAAGTAGAAGATGGTTAGACCAACATGCTATCGATCCAATTTCAGTGATGCGGAAGGCACTGCAATGAAACGCAAATGGACACTTTGTCTGTTTCCAGCAGGATTCTCCCTCATATGTTAGTTTTGAACTTAATGGCAGCAGTGGCCTGAGTGGTGGGCTAGCCGCATTACTGCATTTGTCATTTTGCTCGATTGGACAGAAGGACATCGCACAATTAGTATGGGAAAGCTAGCTCGACTGCTTCATGTTGGGATCACGGGCCAAATCCGCCTTCAGCTCGACCGTAGCAACTTCCAGGCCGGCGACGTAATTCAGGGAACGATTTTCCTCCAGTTCAAGGAAGAAGTTCGCAGCAAAGGTGGTAAGGTTCGTCGCCAACAACGCCAAGTACTGTTGCTGAGGTGTTATACTTCATTTTTCAACAGCGTTGGAGCTGGAAATTAGCGGCTTGGAGAAGCTGTCGTGGCAGGAATCAGACGATGACCACCGCAGTACACAACACAAAATCTTTGAGCACCGAATGGTGATTGCTGCCGCCCGCGAGACATACGCTGCTGGGGAATACGTCTACCCATTCTCCTATCAACTTTTGCCGTGGCTACCGGGCAATCTACTCGTCACCAACAAACACATTGGCCTGATGAAGAACATTCGGGTGCAAGTCACGTACGGACTGCGAGCGCGACAACGAGTCCAAGGCTTTTTCGCGGCAGATGTGGATGAGGAATGGGAGTTTGAGGTTTCGACGGCGCCAATGGCGAGGATTCCACGTCCGCTGGAGCGCACGATCGACGCAGAAGTGAAGAAGATGGCAGTGATCGGCAAGGGCAGATGCCAGCTCTCCGCGTTCATGGATCGAGATGTGTACTCTCCTGGGGATAAGTTGACGGTGCGCTGCTCGGTTGCGAATCAGTCCGAGCTGAACGTTCGCAAGCTGTCCACTCGCCTTTATGAAGACTTCACGCTGCGTTATAATGGCGTTGAGGGAGCGTGTCGAACTATCTGATCGAGGTGGAGACCCCGAGATCCCCGCAGGCGAGTTCAAGGACCCCGCGGTGACGATGCGGTTGGTGGCGTCCCAACCAATTCAGCCGACCACAGTCTCGCACTTTGCCAGTCGCAACTACCATGTCGAAGTGCGGTGCGCATTTTGGTTTAGCCCCAGCATCCGGTTGGCGTTTCCTGTGACGATCGTCCCGCCAGGATCCGTTCCACAAGCGACCATACCAGTCGCGGAAGCGAAGTTGACACAAGTAGCCGACAAAGCAAAGTGAAAGGGGCAACAGAGGATAAGATGCCGGCAATCAAAAAGGAGTAACCACTTGTGTGAACGATGCGGTAGCGTTTTCATCCACCACAGCGCCGCAAGTACAACCAGTCAATCATCTTGGAACCAAACGAGTCGGTGGCGACTTCACTGCAACAGCTCAAAGGTGAACGAGATCACGCCACAGAAAGGTGCGAGCTCCAACGCGATTACTTGTTCCATGTGCGTCGCAGCGGCTAGTTCCTGGCTGGCGACGGAGGCTCAGCTAACGGCAGCTTTCCTCGGTCTTGGCAAGTGCTCGCCGACGACTCCACCCAAACTTGGCCCGGTGGCCCTGGAGCGTCGACCATTCATGGCAACGACTCCCATGCTGCTTGCTTGGCACGACGACGTGAGACGGTCGCAGCCGAGAATCCACCTCTTTGACCTTCCGTTTAACAAGGCATAGCTCCGCTCTGTGTGGGTCTCACCTCGACTGACTCATGACTGCGCCTGAAAATCCACAGTCACTTCAAGTGCCTGTTGACGCAAGGAAGCGAACAGAGAGAATCGTCACCCACGCCGATGGCTTCACGATGAGATGAGAGCGATCCAAGCAAGTACTGTCGACTCTGGGGGCGAGTCCAGCAGCGCCGTCGGTCTCACTTTCCGATTCGCCCGGTTCCCGCCACCGCCACCACCACTACCACCACTCGAAGATGCTGACGACCAAACTCCTCGCTACCTTCTGCACCTTTGCGACCGTCGCCACCGTGGGTCTGGCCGACGACTACGGCCAGGGCCAAGACAGCTACGGCAGCGACTACAACCAAGGCTCTGACTACGGCAGCGACTACAGCCAGGGCTCCGACTATGGAAGCGACTACAGCCAGAGCTCTGACTACAGCCAGGGCAGTGACTACAACCAGGGCAGCGGCTACTACGGCGACAGCTACCTGCCGGCCTTCCAGTACACGTACGACCCCAAGTACGCGGCCGGCATCAGCGGCACCATCAAGGTGCAGTACGCCGGGCCCTTCTCCACGTTCGCCGTCATCAGCGCCGACCTGGACTTCAGCGGCGTGGACGCCAACCAGATCTCGCAGTTCGACGGCAACTGCACGGGCGAGGTGACCGAGTACAAGTGGCACATCCATGTCAAGTGGCCCAACGACTACGACTCGGAGTCGTTCGAGAAGTGCGCGCTGGCCGTCACGGGCAACCACTTCGACCCGCTCAAGGCGTGCGGCCCCTTCTCCGAGTTCGTCGGCACCGACGAGTGTCTGCTCAAGACGCCCAAGTACAACTGCAACCCGGATTCGTACGCGAAGAACCCGCTGGTGTGTGAGGAGGGCGATCTGGCCGGGAAGCTCGGAGACTTCAAGCTGGACGACTACAAGAAGGTGAGCGGCGTCTGGTACGACCCCAACTACCCCACGCCCAAGCAGAACACGCCCGAGTTCAACATCATCCTGCACGCTGTGTGCGGCAAGGTCACCCCTCGCATCGCGTGCGCGGTCGGCAAGGCCGTCGAGTCGGACTACTCGTACTCGGACTACTCAGACTACTCGGACCACTCGGACTACTCGGACTACTCAGACTACTCGGACTACTCTGAGGACTACTCGGGGTACAAGGCGTAATCTGCCTGAACTACTGCTGTAGTGTTCGATCTTGTAGCACTTGGAACACGCCGAAACTAAGGATGTTGTGGGTTTTACTGGAAGACGAATGAGTCTTGATAAGCTTGCGTTGTAGCAGGAAAAAGGAAGACTGAGCTATATGAAAGTGCCCTGACGGCAAGTAGACACGAGACGCTGCAGCGTCTGTGCGAAGGAAGTGAAACCTATGAAACCTAAAGCAGTGAAACCTATGGGAATGAAACCTAAAACTGCTGGAGTTGGGAGTTGTTGCCTTTTGAGGGATGCTATCCATCACAATCCCTCCTTTAGACGAGCAGTGGCCCGGGTATCGGGTAGCTGGTCGAGATACTCGCGGATGAGCTCCTTGACTTGTCCGAGGTTAGCAAGTGGCTCCCATGACGGGGAAATTGAGGTGTTTATCCACTTGACCTTGTACTGCTGAATACCCTTGCGTTTTCGATGCCCCGTAATCGCTTGGACCAATTCACCAGTCGATCCGTCGGCAACGAGTACTGCAGGAACTCGTTGTTGGCGACTTGGCTCGGGATCGTAGTGGTGACGTCGAAGCAAAGAGACGTGAAACTCGGGAAAAGACGCAAACCCTCCGGCAGAGTCAAGCGGTAGCGATCAGGACCCGTGACCGACTCAATACGGTATGGCCCGATAAACCGAGACGCAAATTTGCGCTTGCCCGCTGATCCAGTGTGCGCGATGTCGAGGTTCTTCGTATCTAGTAGCACTTTATCGCCAACGGCAAAAATGGCAGTCGGACGGTTGCGATCGTAGTGGCGGTGCCAGGAACGCTGAGCCGCAGCCATGGCATCTTGCGCGGCGATCAGAATGGCTTGCTGAGATTCGAGAAATGTTGCGGCTGGCTGAAGCGAAGTAGTAGCAGGGGTAGCGCCAAATCACTCACCGATCGCGGTAAATAGCCAAGATCCGCGACGAATGGGGCCAAACCCGTAGTCGAATGGACTCGAGAATTGTACGCAAATTCCGCCAACGGTAGAAATCCCTCCCAATCGGTCTGATGCGGCTCGAGGAAGTGTCGAAGGTACTCGATGATGAACTTGTTAGTCACCTCCGACTGCCCATCTGTGGAAGGTTTGAACGCCGTGCTCAAATGCAAGTCGGAACCTTGGAGCTTCATGATGTTCGTCCAGAGCTTCGAAGTAAATTTGGGATCGCGGTCGGAGACAATTGAGCTGGGAAGACCATGTAGACGTTGATAGGATGCACAGAACTGCTTGGCAGTGTCAAGGGCTGAGTCTGTACTTGAAGCTGGCGTGAAGTGTGCTCGTTTTGTTAGTCGATCAACAATCACCATTATCGCGTCATGACCGACAGCCGTCGTTGGTAGGCTCACCATGAAGTCCATGCTGATATCTTGCCAGCGTGCCGACGGAATATCTAGTGGATGTAGTAGCCCCGGTGCTTTACCGCGTGGGTTCTTCGAACGTTGGCAGGACTCACAACTCGCCACATACTTGCGAACGCTTTTCACCAAATTAGGCCAGTAATACTTCGCTGCCATGAAAATGTGGGTCTTATGATATCCAGGGTGACCTCGAGACGCAACATCATGTTCCTCAAAAAGCAGTCGATTGCGTAGTGCTGGGTCGACAGGAATGCACAATCGGCGTGGAGCATCAGAAAATGGCTGGAAGTAAACTAGGCCGTTGTCAACGTGAAAAAGCCGAAACTCTGATGATGGCCTGGCCTGCTCCGTGGTTAGCTGTTTCAAAATTGGACCGAGGAACGTGTCTGTAGGCCCCAGCCGCCGGCACTCGTCGAAAATGGTAGGTGAACTAGTGAGACTCATTGCGAAAAGCGCGTTTGGCTCGACTGCAAGCTCTGGTGTGGTCAACGAAGCCAAGAGCGCCGATAGACTGATAGCCCGAGCGGTGCCGTCGTTCCAGACGGGTTTTCGAGAGATCATATCCGCCACAAAATTCGACTTGCCTTCAATCCACTTGAACATGGGCTGAAATAAAGCCAACTCGTTGAGCCAGCGCGCCAGTCGTTGCGAGCACGTTTGTTGTTGGAGAATGGTAGCTATCGTGTGATGATCTGTGTTAATGTAGAATGGCCGATCGATCAAATACACTTTCCAGAGTCGCATCGCGTGCAGTGCGGCAAGAAGCTCCTTCTCGCGAGTCGGGTAGATTACTTCAGCTCGAGAAAGTTTTCGCCCACCGTAAGCGATCACTCGCTCTGCGCCATGCTCATCGCGTTGGAACAGATAGCCACCAACTGCAAAGTCTGAAGCGTCCATACTGACGTGGAAGGGCTGCGAAAAATCGGGGTGTGCCAATATTGGCGGCGATGTTAGCCTCTCCTTGAGTGTTTTGAACGCTGACCTGTGCACTTCGGTGAACTTGATCTCGTCATTCTTAGCCTTGCCCTTGGTCAGTTCCGTGAGTGGAGCTACTAAAGCAGCGAAGTCGGGACAAAACCGTAGGACATACACACACGTACCCAAGAACGACTGAAGCTGATGCTTCGTGTGGGGTTCCGGCCAGTCGGCAATGATGCTGCACTTGGTAGGGTCCATGCGAACACCTTCTCTACCGATAAAATCACCAAGACAGGGTATCTCCGCAGCACAGAATGTGCACTTAGAGAGTTTGATGTACAAGTTCTGATCCACGCAGCGCTGGAATACCTTCTCCAAAGCGGCGAGATGCTCCTCCACAGATTCTGAAGCTGTAAACACGAAAATGTCGTCGAAGTAGGTTTGGCAGAAATCGCGTTGATCACTGAAGATGCTCTGCACAAGCCGGTTGAAGCACGACGGGCTGCTGGACACTCCCATCGGGGTGACCAGGTACTCGTAGAGTCCATCGGGTGTGGAGAAGGCTGTGTACGGGATCGAGTCCGCGCGCAGTCGGACTTGATAAAAACCCCAAAGCAGGTCCATGGCTGAGAACAGTTTGGCCCCAGCCATCGCTTGATAAATCTCCTCCTTGCGTGGGATGGGGTTGGCTGGCACGCGCATCTTAGCATTCAGCCCTCTGAAGTCATGTACAATGCGCCATTCTCCGGAGCTCTTCCGCACACAAAATGTTGGCGAACAGTAAGGAGACGCCGACTTGCGGATAATCTTTGCTGCTAGCATTTCCTTCGTCCACAGACGAATCGCCTCTCGTTGAGCTGCAGACAAAGGGAACTGCTTCCGATGCACTGGCGTGTTGTCTGTCAGCTCGATACTCGCCTCCATTAGACCCTCGCGCACAGGAGGCACAGACGGAAGTTCTTCCCGGAATAATTGAGACCGAAACTTGCAGAGAAGGGGATAGGCCGGTGATGTCTTCAACGCTTCCCAAGCGAGTTCTTCCTTGGAAGGCGACTCACTTGCGTTGAACAGGAGACAGAATTCGTTGTCGGTGGCCTGGAGCAGGTTCTTCAGTTGTTTAGTTGAGACGACACGAGTAGCTCCATGAGCAGACTCGTAGTTGTGGCGACTGTAATAATGCAGTAACTCTGTGTCGGAGCACGCAGTAGACCTTGCAGAACTGCGAACGCGACGACCGCCAACCCGGGCTGCGATGTTAGCGGGTACGCACTGACAAAAAGCCAATGATACGTCGCTGTTGCGTGGCGCGATAGAGCGGGTTGCCCAATCGATATCCGGGTTTGAAGTAGATAACCAAGGCATGCCCAGGAGGACATCCTTGCCTTCGGGCACCTCCATGACGAGGGCTCGAGTAACATAAGGGTAAAACCGGGAATGAGGCACTTCAACCGTGCCACCTTTCGCGGAATGATTAACTTTTGCCGCCACCAATTCGGATAGAGACAGGTGTGGTGTAGTTCTTCACTGACAGGCCGAGCTGTTCAACGAGCTTGGGCGTGATAGCGTTAAACGATGCACCGCAATCGATAAAAGTGGAAACAGCCTGCGACTGAATCGTAGCCGACTGTTCCAAGAAACCATAAATTCCGTCCTTGGGTCTACGGTATGTCGGGCTGTCGCGGCTGTAAACGAATAGAGCCGGTGACTTCTCGCATACAGATGGACTCGAAGCCGGTGTGGCTGGGCTCACAGACTGCGTATGGTCTGCACAGTCGGAGCCGTGCTCGGCGGGCGCCAGCCCGCCGAGCCAATTACTTTTTGCACTCCAGTGTTCCCGCGATCGGGACACACTGGCGCAATGTGGCCTAGCTGGCCACAGATGTGGCAGACGATCGGAGTCTTTGCCTTGGGCTTGTTATTTGAAGCTCGCGGGGTAGAATCGGAAGCTGGCTTGTTCTGCTTCTTCTCGGTTGTGGAGGCTAAAGGCTTCGTGTCGCCAGGACCAGCACTCCGAGCATCCTCAAAACGTTGCGCGTGCATGATGGCGTCATGTAGCGTCGTAGGAATGTTTTGCGAGATGTGACAGCTGGTGTCCGATCGTAAGTTTTGCTGATAGAACCACCGCTTCACAATCTCAGGGAGTTCCATGGTCGACTGCGAGAGGAGCAGCATAAACTTCGACGTGTAGTCCTGCTGCGTTCCAGAAACGCGCAGCTTGTAGAGCTTCGTCAACAGCTTGTAATCAAAATCACTATCACGAAACCGTAGACGAATCTGCTGTTTGAACACAGCCCAGACGCGTGGTGACTCACCCAGTGTAGTCTTGAATTCTCGATACCACGACATGGCTTCAGTGCCTAAAAGGGGACAACCATGTCGACGAACCGAGAGTCTGGGGAATCCCGCTCAGCAGCGTACGCGCTGAAGTGTTCCTCGATGTGGAATAGCCACAGCTCGAGGTCTTCAGAGGACTTGCCATTGAACTTCGGCGGGTCCGCCTTCTGCTTCTGCGTGTTCGCACGCGCCTGGCTCTCGAACATTTCGCGCTGAAACAACGCTTGTTGTTGCATAAACGCTTGGAATTGCTGCTGCTGGGCCTGCATGGCTTGCTGTTGCTGCGTTTGCATGGATTGCTGCTGTACGATGAACATCTGCATGAGCTGTGCAGCTATATCAGCTCCGGCAGCGGCTGGAGGCGTTGGGGCCTGAGTCGTGTTGCCGGTGGCGGCAGCTGGGACAGTGGACGGCCCAGGGTTTGCTGCGGCCTCACCGCTTGTTGCGTGACCTTCGGTACCAGCCATATTGGAGTCGTGCATTCCCGCCATGTTGTCTTCGTCGTCTAGCCGGCTCTGCTGACGGGGGCGAAGGTTGGGGGACTCGTCTTCAACGGGTCGGGGTGTTTTCATGCGCTTAAGTATCGCACTTAGCCGAGGCGATACAGTAGTCCGGACTTGCTAACGGCGAGTTGGGACTGGGCTGGAAACTTGAATTCGATCCAGGTATACCTCAGGTATAATTTCGAAATTGTTGTGGGTTTTACTGGAAGACGAATGAGTCTTGATAAGCTTGCGTTGTAGCAGGAAAAAGGAAGACTGAGCTATATGAAAGTGCCCTGACGGCAAGTAGACACGAGACGCTGCAGCGTCTGTGCGAAGGAAGTGAAACCTATGAAACCTAAAGCAGTGAAACCTATGGGAATGAAACCTAAAACTGCTGGAGTTGGGAGTTGTTGCCTTTTGAGGGATGCTATCCATCACAAAGGACGTAATGGATGTCTCCTTTTATTTTGCCATTGCGTTGGCTGCATTGTTTTACGACCAAGGATGCGACTCGGTCGTCTTGAACGCCAAAATCTCAACGAAAATGGGTAGCAGAATGAAGCAGACAACAAACAACTCGCTAAATAGTCGGCAAAGATGTGCAAGTGTTGAAGTTGCCTTCAACAACGGTTGTTGTGATTCACACACGCTGCCCTAACGTGTTGTTTTTCTGCTAGATGCTAACGAAAAATGCAACCAAAGCATCATGGTGAAATGAACAGAAAAGATCTTTGGCGAGTACTCTGTAGCTTAAACGCGGTATTTTTTCCTTACAAGCAAGAGTTCAATGTCATCACTTGCAAGTCTTTACAAAGCTCAGCCCTAGCGGATCTGCGGTTATACTGTGAGCGTGGAGTCCAGAGGACTTTGCGAACTCGGTGAACGCTAGCGACAGCAAAGTCCACAGAAAATTGGCGGATCTGGCGTGGCCTCAGGGTAAAGATGAAGCGACTGTGGATTTTCAGGCGCAGTCATGAGTCAGTCGAGGTGAGACCCACACAGAGCGGAGCTATGCCTTGTTAAACGGAAGGTCAAAGAGGTGGATTCTCGGCTGCGACCGTCTCACGTCGTCGTGCCAAGCAAGCAGCATGGGAGTCGTTGCCATGAATGGTCGACGCTCCAGGGCCACCGGGCCAAGTTTGGGTGGAGTCGTCGGCGAGCACTTGCCAAGACCGAGGAAAGCTGCCGTTAGCTGAGCCTCCGTCGCCAGCCAGGAACTAGCCGCTGCGACGCACATGGAACAAGTAATCGCGTTGGAGCTCGCACCTTTCTGTGGCGTGATCTCGTTCACCTTTGAGCTGTTGCAGTGAAGTCGCCACCGACTCGTTTGGTTCCAAGATGATTGACCGGTTGTACTTGCGGCGCTGTGGTGGATGAAAACGCTACCGCATCGTTCACACAAGTGGTTACTCCTTTTTGATTGCCGGCATCTTATCCTCTGTTGCCCCTTTCACTTTGCTTTGTCGGCTACTTGTGTCAACTTCGCTTCCGCGACTGGTATGGTCGCTTGTGGAACGGATCCTGGCGGGACGATCGTCACAGGAAACGCCAACCGGATGCTGGGGCTAAACCAAAATGCGCACCGCACTTCGACATGGTAGTTGCGACTGGCAAAGTGCGAGACTGTGGTCGGCTGAATTGGTTGGGACGCCACCAACCGCATCGTCACCGCGGGGTCCTTGAACTCGCCTGCGGGGATCTCGGGGTCTCCACCTCGATCAGATAGTTCGACACGCCCCTCAACGCCATTATAACGCAGCATGAAGTCTTCATAAAGGCGAATGGACAGCTTGCGAACGTTCAGCTCGGACTGATTCGCAACCGAGCAGCGCACCGTCAACTTATCCCCAGGAGAGTACACATCTCGATCCATGAACGCGGAGAGCTGGCATCTGCCCTTGCCGATCACTGCCATCTTCTTCACTTCTGCGTCGATCGTGCGCTCCAGCGGACGTGGAATCCTCGCCATTGGCGCCGTCGAAACCTCAAACTCCCATTCCTCATCCACATCTGCCGCGAAAAAGCCTTGGACTCGTTGTCGCGCTCGCAGTCCGTACGTTGTAACGGGGCGGTGCTCCTTGTTTGTAGTAAATGAAACTCTGACTAGTATTTAGTTGAGCGGCGCCGGAAGGCGCCGCTGGAGCAACAATTCTGAACTCTATCCTATTGGTCGCCGTGGTGCACGGCGACCGTGTGACGGACTCCCGTCACATACGTGACTTGCACCCGAATGTTCTTCATCAGGCCAATGTGTTTGTTGGTGACGAGTAGATTGCCCGGTAGCCACGGCAAAAGTTGATAGGAGAATGGGTAGACGTATTCCCCAGCAGCGTATGTCTCGCGGGCGGTAGAAATCACCATTCGGTGCTCAAAGATTTTGTGTTGTGTACTGCGGTGGTCATCGTCTGATTCCTGCCGCGACAGCTTCTCCAAGCCGCTAATTTCCAGCTCCAACGCTGTTGAAAAATGAAGTATAACACCTCAGCAACAGTACTTGGCGTTGTTGGGGACGAACCTTACCACCTTTGCTGCGAACTTCTTCCTTGAACTGGAGGAAAATCGTTCCCTGAATTACGTCGCCGGCCTGGAAGTTGCTACGGTCGAGCTGAAGGCGGATTTGGCCCGTGATCCCAACATGAAGCAGTCGAGCTAGCTTTCCCATACTAATTGTGCGATGTCCTTCTGTCCAATCGAGCGAAATGACGAATGCAGTAATGCCCTACACGCAAGTCACCTCTTGCTTTTTAAACCCAACCAGTAATAACAAGCTGGAAACAAAGTATCGACTTGCGCCTCACCGACCTCTTCACATCGTTGAAATCGCTTTGATCTTCCAAGAAATATCTCCGCTCTGTGTGGGTCTCACCTCGACTGACTCATGACTGCGCCTGAAAATCCACAGTCGCTTCATCTTTACCCTGAGGCCACGCCAGATCCGCCAATTTTCTGTGGACTTTGCTGTCGCTAGCGTTCACCGAGTTCGCAAAGTCCTCTGGACTCCACGCTCACAGTATAACCGCAGATCCGCTAGGGCTGAGCTTTGTAAAGACTTGCAAGTGATGACATTGAACTCTTGCTTGTAAGGAAAAAATACCGCGTTTAAGCTACAGAGTACTCGCCAAAGATCTTTTCTGTTCATTTCACCATGATGCTTTGGTTGCATTTTTCGTTAGCATCTAGCAGAAAAACAACACGTTAGGGCAGCGTGTGTGAATCACAACAACCGTTGTTGAAGGCAACTTCAACACTTGCACATCTTTGCCGACTATTTAGCGAGTTGTTTGTTGTCTGCTTCATTCTGCTACCCATTTTCGTTGAGATTTTGGCGTTCAAGACGACCGAGTCGCATCCTTAGTCGTAAAACAATGCAGCCAACGCAATGGCAAAATAAAAGGAGACATCCATTACGTCCTTAGTTTCGGCGTGTTCCAAGTGCTACAAGATCGAACACTACAGCAGTAGTTCAGGCAGATTACGCCTTGTACCCCGAGTAGTCCTCAGAGTAGTCCGAGTAGTCTGAGTAGTCCGAGTAGTCCGAGTGGTCTGAGTGGTCCGAGTAGTCTGAGTAGTCCGAGTACGAGTAGTCCGACTCGACGGCCTTGCCGACCGCGCACGCGATGCGAGGGTGACCTTGCCGCACACAGCGTGCAGGATGATGTTGAACTCGGGCGTGTTCTGCTTGGGCGTGGGGTAGTTGGGGTCGTACCAGACGCCGCTCACCTTCTTGTAGTCGTCCAGCTTGAAGTCTCCGAGCTTCCCGGCCAGATCGCCCTCCTCACACACCAGCGGGTTCTTCGCGTACGAATCCGGGTTGCAGTTGTACTTGGGCGTCTTGAGCAGACACTCGTCGGTGCCGACGAACTCGGAGAAGGGGCCGCACGCCTTGAGCGGGTCGAAGTGGTTGCCCGTGACGGCCAGCGCGCACTTCTCGAACGACTCCGAGTCGTAGTCGTTGGGCCACTTGACATGGATGTGCCACTTGTACTCGGTCACCTCGCCCGTGCAGTTGCCGTCGAACTGCGAGATCTGGTTGGCGTCCACGCCGCTGAAGTCCAGGTCGGCGCTGATGACGGCGAACGTGGAGAAGGGCCCGGCGTACTGCACCTTGATGGTGCCGCTGATGCCGGCCGCGTACTTGGGGTCGTACGTGTACTGGAAGGCCGGCAGGTAGCTGTCGCCGTAGTAGCCGCTGCCCTGGTTGTAGTCACTGCCCTGGCTGTAGTCAGAGCTCTGGCTGTAGTCGCTTCCATAGTCGGAGCCCTGGCTGTAGTCGCTGCCGTAGTCAGAGCCTTGGTTGTAGTCGCTGCCGTAGCTGTCTTGGCCCTGGCCGTAGTCGTCGGCCAGACCCACGGTGGCGACGATCGCAAAGGTGCAGAAGGTAGCGAGGAGTTTGGTCGTCAGCATCTTCGAGTGGTGGTAGTGGTAGTGGTGGTGGTGGTGGCGGTGGCGGGAACCGGGCGAATCGGAAAGTGAGACCGACGGCGCTGCTGGACTCGCCCCCAAGAGTCGACAGTACTTGCTTGGATCGCTCTCATCTCATCGTGAAGCCATCGGCGTGGGTGACGATTCTCTCTGTTCGCTTCCTTGCGTCAACAGGCACTTGAAGTGACTGTGGATTTTCAGGCGCAGTCATGAGTCAGTCGAGGTGAGACCCACACAGAGCGGAGCTATGCCTTGTTAAACGGAAGGTCAAAGAGGTGGATTCTCGGCTGCGACCGTCTCACGTCGTCGTGCCAAGCAAGCAGCATGGGAGTCGTTGCCATGAATGGTCGACGCTCCAGGGCCACCGGGCCAAGTTTGGGTGGAGTCGTCGGCGAGCACTTGCCAAGACCGAGGAAAGCTGCCGTTAGCTGAGCCTCCGTCGCCAGCCAGGAACTAGCCGCTGCGACGCACATGGAACAAGTAATCGCGTTGGAGCTCGCACCTTTCTGTGGCGTGATCTCGTTCACCTTTGAGCTGTTGCAGTGAAGTCGCCACCGACTCGTTTGGTTCCAAGATGATTGACCGGTTGTACTTGCGGCGCTGTGGTGGATGAAAACGCTACCGCATCGTTCACACAAGTGGTTACTCCTTTTTGATTGCCGGCATCTTATCCTCTGTTGCCCCTTTCACTTTGCTTTGTCGGCTACTTGTGTCAACTTCGCTTCCGCGACTGGTATGGTCGCTTGTGGAACGGATCCTGGCGGGACGATCGTCACAGGAAACGCCAACCGGATGCTGGGGCTAAACCAAAATGCGCACCGCACTTCGACATGGTAGTTGCGACTGGCAAAGTGCGAGACTGTGGTCGGCTGAATTGGTTGGGACGCCACCAACCGCATCGTCACCGCGGGGTCCTTGAACTCGCCTGCGGGGATCTCGGGGTCTCCACCTCGATCAGATAGTTCGACACGCTCCCTCAACGCCATTATAACGCAGCGTGAAGTCTTCATAAAGGCGAGTGGACAGCTTGCGAACGTTCAGCTCGGACTGATTCGCAACCGAGCAGCGCACCGTCAACTTATCCCCAGGAGAGTACACATCTCGATCCATGAACGCGGAGAGCTGGCATCTGCCCTTGCCGATCACTGCCATCTTCTTCACTTCTGCGTCGATCGTGCGCTCCAGCGGACGTGGAATCCTCGCCATTGGCGCCGTCGAAACCTCAAACTCCCATTCCTCATCCACATCTGCCGCGAAAAAGCCTTGGACTCGTTGTCGCGCTCGCAGTCCGTACGTTGTAACGGGGCGGTGCTCCTTGTTTGTAGTAAATGAAACTCTGACTAGTATTTAGCTGAGCGGCGCCGGAAGGCGCCGCTGGAGCAACAATTCTGAACTCTATCCTATTGGTCGCCGTGGTGCACGGCGACCGTGTGACGGACTCCCGTCACACTACTCCCCGCATAAGATAGAGCTCACTGTCAAATTCACCACCATGAGCTTCGTCGACCGCGAGACGCGCACGAGCTTCGCAGACAGTTTCGTGCGGTGGCCGCTGCGCGACTGCAGCGGCGTGCACGACTCACTGCCCGAGGAGGAGATGGCGTCCTGGTTCGCGCGCTGGCGCCGGACCCGAGGCAAGCCCGTCACGGAGACTCTCTCCGTGACCCAGCGTTCGCTCGACCAGGCGTAGACCGCGTTCGTGCTGCGCTGGAACGCTGAGACGGGTCCGCAGTTTCGCCGGCTGATCGAGGCTCGTGAGGAGACTCACGAGCGCTTGTCGGTGGCGGGTGCGGCGGCGAGGGTCTGCAAGCTGTCGTGGGCGGCAGATCGGCTCTGCTGCTACGCCCATTACCTGGAGGGCTGTGCTGAGTGCCGCAAGTACGGGCTCCCGCGACCGACGGAGCGGGAGTGGTCCTGCTTCCTGGTGGACTCGCCGCTGTCGGAGGAGGAGCACAGCTGGATTGGTCATTATCGTCGCGCGTTACATGAAGCTCGCGGCGGCTCGCTGCCGCAGCCGATTGAAGACCCGTCTCGTACGCGTCAAGCAGACCTGGAACGTCCGCAAGCAGCACCGCCCTCGGCTCCCAGCTGTCATTCAGTTGCCCCACCCAGCGCACCAAGTATTGGCGGTGCGCAGGGATATCAGTGTCGCCGCGGCGAGGGCCGCGACCGCGTCGGGCACCCCGAGTGTCGTCGTGCCGAAGAATCGATTCGACGATGTGACGGATATTCCCCGCCGCATCGACCAAGGGAGCCGGACCGTCGCGTTCAAACGGGGGTGGGTGGGTGGCAGGACGCTGCGGCTGCGCAGCGTCTTGATTGGCTGGAACGTCGCGTGGATCAGCTGGAGTGGGAGAACGCCGTGTTGTGGCGTCAGCTGAGCCAGCAGCAGGCGCAGCGACGATCGGCGCCGGACTACCGCCGCTAGGCAACGACGCTGGTCGGTAGCGACGAAGTCGACCGACGTAAAACGTAGGGTGTAGCTTGAGCGTAGGCGGTAGCTGTAGCCGGTAAGCATCTCCAATGACTTTCAACACCTTGAATGGGCCAATGTACCGTGGCGCAAGCTTGTTTGCGCCCAGATTCGTCACAAACGTTGGGGAAATTCCATTGGTAGATAATAGGACTTGGTCCCCAACGTGGAACCTTTCCACGTTTCGGCGCCCGCTGCGGTCCGCATTCTCCTTCTGGCGATCGACGGCAGCAGCGATCGCATCGCGGACGTAGCGGACAATCGACCCGCGCTGTTGCACGAACTCGTGAACAGCCGCAGCGTCGCTTCGCTGCGGCGCCGCGTTGGGCGCAAAGTTTGCTGGTGGTGGCTCAATAGCCGCGACCGGATCAGGAGCAGTGTGAAGCTCAGCTGCGCGACGCGGACGCGGGTTGATCAGCACCCGACTGGTCCGATAGGCAACGCCTCGTGGAGAGGCAGTCGCCGCTCGCGCGGCGGCCCGTGTAAGAGGACCCTGGCTGGGGACCCGCGTGGAAGACCTCGTGCTCACCGCGTTCACATTGGAGTCAGCGGCCATCTCGTGCGTCGATGCGGAGGCGCCACCAGTGGAGGTGGGAGTCGCAGCGCCGTGATTCCCTGACAGCTGAACTAAAGGGGCGCTCCAGCCCCAGGAGCGCCGGAACGCGCGGATGACGGCCAAAGTTGACAAAGAATGGCGTCAAGCCAGTCGATGCGTGCACGGCGTTATTGATGGCGAACTCCACCATCGGCAGGAAAGATCTCCATGACTTGAACGACGTGGCGTAACTCCTCAGCACGTCTTCGACAACCCGGTTAACGCGTTCGGTCTGGCCATCGGTCTCAGGATGTGACGCGGTGGACATCGCCAACCGCGTCCCGACAAGGTTGAAGAGTTCCGTCCAGAAAGCTGCAGTAAAACGTGGGTCTCGATCGGATACAATTGAGGACGGAAGTCCATGATGGCGATACACTGTGTCAAGAAACAGCGCCGCCGACTGAGATGCGGTGATCGAGGAGGCCACGGGAGCAAGATGGACCATCTTGCTAAATCGGTCGACAAAAACAAGTATGCCTGTGCGGCCCTGAGTATCTCGCGGCAGACCAAAGACGAAATCCATGCTGACCGATGTCCACGGACCCGTCGCGACTGGAAGAGGTCGAAGCGGGGCTCGCTTCGACGGCGACGGCCTGACGCGCTGGCACGCTTCACAGGAGCGGACCCACTTGCGTACCCACTTGTACATGTGTGGCCAGTAGAAGTCGCGCGATAGTGACGCGAATGTCTTCACGCGCCCGAGGTGGCCACCGCTGGGGGTATCGTAAAACTCATGGATCAGTCGGGCTCTGAGATCATCGTCAAGCGGGACGACGATGGGTGGCGGGTCCGCGCGATCGACGCGGAAGGTCAGCAGATCACCATCGAGGCTGTAGCGGTCGACACGGGCGCAGCTGCGAGGGGACAAGCAGCGCCGCGCTGCTTCTGATGGTTCTCTCAGGTACTTGATCAATTCGGAGCACGCCGCATCCGACTCGTACGCAGCCGCGATCAGGTCTCGGAGCGGAGTGGTCGCTGTGACTTCAACAGCAGCGACTTCATCAGCGGTGCACACAGCGCAATCGTCGTCATCCTCGTCACCAACGGCATGGCGGCCCGATTGCACGTAATCCGGTCGACGCGAGAGCGCGTCGGCGAGGATGTTGGTCTTGCCCGGCTTATAGTGAACGACGAAGTTGTACTCCGAGAACAATGATAGCCAGCGCGCCATGCGCTGTGACAAATGAGGACTTTTCGTCGCCGTCCGGAGCGAAGCGTGATCCGTGTACACCACGAAGGTACTTTCGCCCAGGAGGTACACGCGGAACTTGATGAGGGCGTAGCGCATCGCCAACAACTCCTTGTCATGGACCGGATAATTCCGCTCCGCGGGCTTCAATTGGCGCGATTGGTAACTTATCACTCGCTCGCGTCCATCGTCATCAAACTGCATCAAGGCGCAGCCGATTGCAAAGTCGCTCGCGTCACACACCACGTGAAAGGGTTTCGCGTGGTCCGGAAGCATCAATACGGGCGCGGTGGACAAGCTGGTCTTCACCGCGTCGAAGGCTGTTTGGTGTTCGGGGCGCCACGACCACGTGGCGTCGGCTTTCAGGAGTTGCGACAGCGGCCGAACAGTCGAAGCAAAGTTCTTCGAGTAGTGGTGGAGATATGTGGCGAGTCCAAGCCACTGCCGGAGCTGTTTCTGGTCCTGCGGAGTCGGCCAAGCGCAGATCGCCGCGATCTTCTCCGGGTCGGCGCGAACGCCGTCCTTGCTGACGTAGCTCCCGAGTACTGGAATCTCGGGAGCGCAGAAGATGCATTTCTTCAAGTTGGCGTACAGCTTGTTTGCCCGCATCACCTCGAACACCTTGCGGAGGTGTTGAAGGTGGACGTCGACATCCGTCGTGCCGCTCTCGGCACGACTGTGAATGAAGATGTCGTCGAAGTAGCTGGGCGCGAAGTCTCGATACGGACGCAGTAGGTTGGACACCATGCGGTTGAAAGAGGCAGGGGCATTCTTGAGCCCCTGCGGCATCACGAGCCATTCCCAGAGCATGCCGCTGGGCGTGCTGACCGCAGTCAACGGCACGTCTTCTTCACGCATCAGGATTTGGTAGAAGCCGTCCATGAGGTCGATAGCACTGTACACAGTGCTGCCTGACATAGTGTCGAGCACCATGTCCTTCCGCGGGATCGGCGTCTGCGCCGGGATGGTGGCGTCATTGAGCTTGTTGAAGGCGTGTACGATGCGCCACCCGCCCGTCGCCTTCTTCACGCAGAATGTCGGACTGGAATGCGGCGATAGGCTTTTGCGAACGTGGCCGGCGTGCCGGCGACCTTCGAAGAACGCATCAATCGCTTGGACTTGGTCGCGGGGCAGCGGCCATTGTCGCGTCACACAGTACTTCGAACCGGGCACGAGGTCGATCTCGTGCCGAACACCACGATCGGGAGGAAGTTCAGCCGGAGCCTTGTCGGGGAAGATGTCGATAAACTCGCGAACCAGCGGAGCAACCGGGTTACCAGCGGCTTCGAGTGCTGGTAACGACTGGGCCAAGTAGCGGGCCTCGCGGGCGGACTTAGGCTCAGCGCCTTTCGGGCGTTCCCGGGTATCGGACGCTGTGTCACCAGCATCTACATCGACAGCCGCGATAGTCGCGGTGTTGTCCGCGACGATCATGCAAACCTGCTCGATCTCACCATGTTTCAAGTCGTGGAGAAGGTGTTTCCACGACAGGCCAGGCAACTTGGTGATCTCGGACGCATCGCACGGCGGGCGTGCGACCTCGACATTGTGCATACGCGGGATCGATGCCGCGTCATCCCCCATCAGAACGGGGATAACCTCGGAGTCAGGCGCGTCTGACTCACTCTGAGGAGCGCGGGGTCGCCGGGGCTGGCGGCGACCACGGCGACGGACTGGCCGGGTGAACTCTTCCGTAGCAGGCAGTGGGAGACCACGCTCGACCAAGGCTGCTGTACTCAGACGCCGAGACACGACATCGGCGTCGACTCCATCAGGAGCCCCTGCTCGACCGCGCGTGGGAGACCACGCTCAACCACATCTTCTTGTTCATCATCAACGGAGAGCCGCTGCTCGTTCGGGCGTGGGAATCCCTCTTCGATCACGGTGTTGTCTGCTGCCGAGAGCCGCTGCTCATCGGGACGTGGGAACCCATGCTCGACCACGGCAGACACGTCTTGAGGCACCTGCTCAAGACCGGCGCAGGATGCGTGCTCGCACGCCGCACACGAAGGGTCATCACTCACTTCAGGTGCAGCATGGGTCATGGAGTCGGAGTCCATGACTGCAACATGCGGCCATCGGTCCGGCGTTCCGCGCAAGAACGCCAGTACTGCATTCACGTCGATGTCACGAGGGCGGACCGTACCAGTCAGCCAGTTAATCTCAGGCTGGTGCCGGGCGAGCCATGGGATGCCGAAGACGCAGTCAAACGAGCCACTCAGCTCGATCACTAGGAACTCTTCGGAGCTTCGGAATCCGTCAAACTCGTACGTGAAGGTCGTAGAGCGCCGCGGCGTACGCCGTGGCTTGCCATCAGCGTATTTCACAATCATCTCCCCGGACCTTCGCGAAGGCTCAGGTCCGCCGGTAACACCGACAAACTCTCGGCGCGGACGAAGTTGTTCGTCGCGCCCGAATCGAGCAGGGCGCGAAGTGGACGCTTCGCACCATCGACGTGGAGACTGAGTATGATCAGTCTTGGGTCGCCGCCCGAGGTGGTGGCAAATAAGTGTGCGTGGAGAACAGGAGGGCTAGGAGGGGCTCCGCCACCAGAGAGCGTTCCATCCTTCTCAGACCAGTAGGGCGCCCCGCACCTACTGGTTGTCGCCGTTTTTGGCTCGGCGATAAGACCATCAGCGGCTTCGGCGACGACGTGCGCCAAGACCGGAGCGGGAGCGCGGTACACAGCGGCGCGATGTCCGAGTTTGCGACAGCGGAAGCACCGCATGTGACGAGGGCTTCGACCGGGGCCCGCTAGAGGCGGTCTGTCAGACGACGTTGGCGCCGGACTGGATCGCCGGCGCCCGTGGTAATGCTGGATGGCGTCAAGCTCCACGGGCTCAGGCTCCGTGACGGAAGGGACAGCGAGGGAGAACGCCTCAGAAGCGGAAACGCTATAATCTTCCCGAAGTGCCGTCTCGAAGGCCTCTTCCAGTGACCCTGGTGTCTTCCTGGTCAGGTAGAAGCGCTGGTACCCAGCGTTCATGCCGGAGATGAAGACATGGACCTGAGTCGCCATGTCCACTGGGTTCGTCGTGATACACGACACCAGGTGTCGTGCCCGCTGGATGTACTCGAGCATGGACATCCGTCCCTGCTTAAGTGACAGGAATGCCGAGCGTTGGACACGCTCATCTTGAGGGGCTCGAAGGCCAGGCGAAGATCATCCTTCAGCGACTGCATCGTCGAGAAGCAGGAGGTGTCGGCGACGAGCTTGCCGAGTGCCCATTCCTTGGCCTTTCCCGTCAACTTGGACAGTAAGAACCGGGTACGAGCGAACTCGGTAGATAACTGCCGAGCTTCGATCGCGATGTCGATCTCACAGAACCAGCGATTCAGCTGGAGGCGAGCGTCGCCCTCACCGCTGTAGCTGGATACATCGAGCTTCACGATGTCGGTCTTGTTCTTGGTCGGCGAGTTCACGCGCCATGAACTCATGAGCAGCCAGGCGTTGATCAGATTCCGTTCCGGCAGTCAGCAAGGTCTTGATGACTCCTTCTCCGGACACCGCGGCAAGGCGGTGTAGCGCCTCCCACTCAACACGGATAAGTGGGGAAGTTGGCATGCTCGAGGGCAGCACCAGCCCCTTCGTTGAAATTGGAAGCGTCGTTCATGGTCGTGTGGGCGGACTACAAAGTGCTACCAGTTGTAACGGGGCGGTGCTCCTTGTTTGTAGTAAATGAAACTCTGACTAGTATTTAGTTGAGCGGCGCCTTCCGGCGCCGCTGGAGCAACAATTCTGAACTCTATCCTATTGGTCGCCGTGCACCACGGCGACCGTGTGACGGACTCCCGTCACATACGTGACTTGCACCCGAATGTTCTTCATCAGGCCAATGTGTTTGTTGGTGACGAGTAGATTGCCCGGTAGCCACGGCAAAAGTTGATAGGAGAATGGGTAGACGTATTCCCCAGCAGCGTATGTCTCGCGGGCGGTAGAAATCACCATTCGGTGCTCAAAGATTTTGTGTTGTGTACTGCGGTGGTCATCGTCTGATTCCTGCCGCGACAGCTTCTCCAAGCCGCTAATTTCCAGCTCCAACGCTGTTGAAAAATGAAGTATAACACCTCAGCAACAGTACTTGGCGTTGTTGGGGACGAACCTTACCACCTTTGCTGCGAACTTCTTCCTTGAACTGGAGGAAAATCGTTCCCTGAATTACGTCGCCGGCCTGGAAGTTGCTACGGTCGAGCTGAAGGCGGATTTGGCCCGTGATCCCAACATGAAGCAGTCGAGCTAGCTTTCCCATACTAATTGTGCGATGTCCTTCTGTCCAATCGAGCAAAATGACGAATGCAGTAATGCCCTACACGCAAGTCACCTCTTAATTTTTAAACCCAACCAGTAATAACAAGCTGGAAACAAAGTATCGACTTGCGCCTCACCGACCTCTTCACATCGTTGAAATCGCTTTGATCTTCCAAGAAATATCTCCGCTCTGTGTGGGTCTCACCTCGACTGACTCATGACTGCGCCTGAAAATCCACAGTCGCTTCATCTTTACCCTGAGGCCACGCCAGATCCGCCAATTTTCTGTGGACTTTGCTGTCGCTAGCGTTCACCGAGTTCGCAAAGTCCTCTGGACTCCACGCTCACAGTATAACCGCAGATCCGCTAGGGCTGAGCTTTGTAAAGACTTGCAAGTGATGACATTGAACTCTTGCTTGTAAGGAAAAAATACCGCGTTTAAGCTACAGAGTACTCGCCAAAGATCTTTTCTGTTCATTTCACCATGATGCTTTGGTTGCATTTTTCGTTAGCATCTAGCAGAAAAACAACACGTTAGGGCAGCGTGTGTGAATCACAACAACCGTTGTTGAAGGCAACTTCAACACTTGCACATCTTTGCCGACTATTTAGCGAGTTGTTTGTTGTCTGCTTCATTCTGCTACCCATTTTCGTTGAGATTTTGGCGTTCAAGACGACCGAGTCGCATCCTTGGTCGTAAAACAATGCAGCCAACGCAATGGCAAAATAAAAGGAGACATCCATTACGTCCTTAGTTTCGGCGTGTTCCAAGTGCTACAAGATCGAACACTACAGCAGTAGTTCAGGCAGATTACGCCTTGTACCCCGAGTAGTCCTCAGAGTAGTCCGAGTAGTCTGAGTAGTCCGAGTAGTCCGAGTGGTCCGAGTAGTCTGAGTAGTCCGAGTACGAGTAGTCCGACTCGACGGCCTTGCCGACCGCGCACGCGATGCGAGGGGTGACCTTGCCGCACACAGCGTGCAGGATGATGTTGAACTCGGGCGTGTTCTGCTTGGGCGTGGGGTAGTTGGGGTCGTACCAGACGCCGCTCACCTTCTTGTAGTCGTCCAGCTTGAAGTCTCCGAGCTTCCCGGCCAGATCGCCCTCCTCACACACCAGCGGGTTCTTCGCGTACGAATCCGGGTTGCAGTTGTACTTGGGCGTCTTGAGCAGACACTCGTCGGTGCCGACGAACTCGGAGAAGGGGCCGCACGCCTTGAGCGGGTCGAAGTGGTTGCCCGTGACGGCCAGCGCGCACTTCTCGAACGACTCCGAGTCGTAGTCGTTGGGCCACTTGACATGGATGTGCCACTTGTACTCGGTCACCTCGCCCGTGCAGTTGCCGTCGAACTGCGAGATCTGGTTGGCGTCCACGCCGCTGAAGTCCAGGTCGGCGCTGATGACGGCGAACGTGGAGAAGGGCCCGGCGTACTGCACCTTGATGGTGCCGCTGATGCCGGCCGCGTACTTGGGGTCGTACGTGTACTGGAAGGCCGGCAGGTAGCTGTCGCCGTAGTAGCCGCTGCCCTGGTTGTAGTCACTGCCCTGGCTGTAGTCAGAGCTCTGGCTGTAGTCGCTTCCATAGTCGGAGCCCTGGCTGTAGTCGCTGCCGTAGTCAGAGCCTTGGTTGTAGTCGCTGCCGTAGCTGTCTTGGCCCTGGCCGTAGTCGTCGGCCAGACCCACGGTGGCGACGATCGCAAAGGTGCAGAAGGTAGCGAGGAGTTTGGTCGTCAGCATCTTCGAGTGGTGGTAGTGGTGGTGGTGGTGGTGGTGGCGGTGGCGGGAACCGGGCGAATCGGAAAGTGAGACCGACGGCGCTGCTGGACTCGCCCCCAAGAGTCGACAGTTCTTGCTTGGATCGCTCTCATCTCATCGTGAAGCCATCGGCGTGGGTGACGATTCTCTCTGTTCGCTTCCTTGCGTCAACAGGCACTTGAAGTGACTGTGGATTTTCAGGCGCAGTCATGAGTCAGTCGAGGTGAGACCCACACAGAGCGGAGCTATGCCTTGTTAAACGGAAGGTCAAAGAGGTGGATTCTCGGCTGCGACCGTCTCACGTCGTCGTGCCAAGCAAGCAGCATGGGAGTCGTTGCCATGAATGGTCGACGCTCCAGGGCCACCGGGCCAAGTTTGGGTGGAGTCGTCGGCGAGCACTTGCCAAGACCGAGGAAAGCTGCCGTTAGCTGAGCCTCCGTCGCCAGCCAGGAACTAGCCGCTGCGACGCACATGGAACAAGTAATCGCGTTGGAGCTCGCACCTTTCTGTGGCGTGATCTCGTTCACCTTTGAGCTGTTGCAGTGAAGTCGCCACCGACTCGTTTGGTTCCAAGACGATTGACTGGTTGTACTTGCGGCGCTGTGGTGGATGAAAACGCTACCGCATCGTTCACACAAGTGGTTGCTCCGTTTCCCGCATCGATAGTCTGCGCCATTGCTACCTACTTTGCGACTGCATTGTTGGCTATATCGTCGCCACCGTGCTGCTGGTTAAATAGGCGTAGTTGGTCGCAGCCAAGCGCGGAGCTTGCTCCATTCGGCGTGCCAGCTCGTGTTCGGCGCAGAACCCTCCGCCCAGCACCCACTGGTTGCACGACGTGAACGAGCACTTCTTGCCACCTCCATGCGCTTTGCAGAATCCGCCACCGCGGTTGATGGCCACACATCCTCCTGCTTGCACCGCGAGCCGCCTCCATGACGGATGCAGAAGCCGCGGCCCTTTTGCCTGTTCGTGCAGCCCTCGAACGTGCACTCTTTGCTGCCTCCGTGGGTCTTGCACAGTTTGAAATTCTGCGCTGCGCGACTGCAGCCGTCCACGATGCATAGCACCTTGCCGCCGTGTGTCCGGCAGCGCTTATTCACCTGCCGGATCTTATCACAGCCTTCCACAACGCACTTGCGGCCACCTCCATGAGCTATGCAGTGACCGCCACCTAAGTCAAATTTGGTGCAAGCCAACGTCTTGCAGCGCTTCCCTGGACCTTTGTGCTCCATGCAAATACCGCCTCCTACCGCCCAGTGCTTGCAGTTCTCGATCTCGCACTTCTTGCCGCCGCCGTGCCGCTTGCAGAACCCGCCACCTGCATCATAGCAAAGAAGTTAGGGCGATAACGATCTACAACGCGAAACGAAACTTACCTCGATCGACTTTGGTGCATTCTGGATGCTTGCACTTCTTACCACCTCCATGGGAAATGCAGAAGCCGCCGCCAATATCCCGTCGCTTGCAGCCTTCTTCCTGACAGAACCTGCCGCCTCCATGCGCTTTGCAGAACCCTCCTTCCATCTTTTGTTCTCACATCCTTCGACAGGGCACATGGGTTTCCCTCCATGGCCTGAGCAGTATCCGTAGCCCTGTACCTGCTTCTCGCAGCCCTCCTGCTTGCACTTCTTGCCGCCTCCATGTTTGATGCAGAAACCGTTTCCTTGACTAAACTTATTGCACTTTGGTTGCTTGCAGAACTGACTGATCTTGTGGATCCCGCAACGTCCGTCCAAACCTGTTGCCACGCGCGGACATCGCACTCGATTTTTGCCAAAGTAGCGACAGCGGTTTTTGGCTAGAAGAGGGACTTGTTTGAGGTGCTCGCGGCTCACAGCGGACGTAGACAAGTGCAAGATATCCCCCACCGCAGCAGCCACCTGAGCATCCCCATCTCCAGCAGCAGCTTCAGCTTCAGCTTCTTCCTGCTCATTAGCAGCTTCCTGAGGTCCTTTCTGAGCGGTAGCAGCGTCGTCCTCCTCTGCGTCCTTCTGGTCCTGCTCGAGCAGCATCCTGGCAAAGTCTGTACCGTCATGGTCCAGCTCTGGGAGACTGTCAGGCCCGAACGAGTTGCGGAAGTCTAGCTCCGAGTTCTGCGGGGCCGGTAATTCACCTGCCAGCGTATTGATTATACTAGTTAGGAAAGGGAGTATGGCGGGGTTAATACCGACGCATACTCATGGCAACTGTGTCGTCCGGACGGATGACGCGCAGGAAGCGCAGGTAGTCGTTCTCTCTCTCGTCGGAGGCGTCCATAGCGCCCACACACAGCAGCCCAAGAGCGGCCAAGACGCGGAATAACGGCAATTGATGGGCGTCTTTCGCTCGGAACACACGTTTTACATAGACTGGGTAGGCTTAAAATCCTTTTTTAACGGATGGCTACATTTCAATGCACTTAACACCTCCCTTGTTTTACTCGCCGAGTCGCACAAGTGTTGGATAACTCGTGGAGCTGAGCTCGGTACTGCACAAGACACCGAGTTGTTGGAATGAACTCTTAAGACAGTGTATGAAACTCAATACAGTCTATTCCTTTTATTCTCTATGCTAATGCCCTACTCTAGACTCGTGCTCGGGGTCTGAGGCAAAGAGGAAGTGAGCTCGTCTTCGGACTGCGTCCTCGACGGCTCGCTCCTCGCCTCTTATCGTCATCGCACTGGTTGGATGGCAGGGAGCTCGCTGCCTATCCAGATCACAGCTGTGATCTGGTCCCCTCGTACTTGATAATCCGAATATATATCACTTTGACGGGGTTTCCGTTTCATTTAGTCTTTTGGTCGCCCGGCAGTCAGGCGGTCGCCTGGCTGCCTTATCGGCCTAGTCTGACACTCCTACTAAGTACTAGGGGACAGCATTAGATCCCTGACGCCTAGCTTCTCTCTTAGCTTTAGAAATTGTGTTGTTGGTAGTGCCTTTGTGAGAATGTCCGCCGTCATCTCGGTTGTCGAACAATACTCAATGTTGAGGCGGCCAAGCTCTACCAGATCTCTCGTGAAGAGATATCGGATCTCAATATGCTTGTTGGCTTTATGGTTGCCCGGGTTTCTCACAATGCTGATGGCTGCGTTGCTATCGCACCACACTTGCACTGGTACCCTTTGGGGAAAACCCATTTCTTCAAGGAGATGCCACAGCCACTCACTTTCTTTGGCTCCTTCACTTAGTGCGATAAGCTCTGCTTCAGCAGTCGAGAGTGACACGCTTGCTTGTTTACTACTGCACCATGACACACTGGTTCCGGCTATTTTGATCACATACACAGTTACGGATTTATGTTATTTAGGTTGACACGCGAAGATCGCGTCTGTGTACACTTCGTAAGTCACGTTACTCGCTTTCCCGTCGAGCAACAGACCGTACGTCGACGTTCCTTTCAAGTATTTGAGTACTCGCCTAGCAGCATCCCAGTGTGTGCAGTTGTAGCATGATAGAAACTTGCTTAGCTCTCTAACCGCGTTGGCAATGTCCGGTCTAGTTCCACGGACTAAATATTGGAGTGATCCAACGACTCCTCGGTAGTCAAACGGTTGTGCAGCAATTTGTTCTGCATTCATTTGGGTCTCTGGCTCTAGTGTGACACCAGGTATTTGCGGCGTTAGTACTGGCGCACTGTTACCCAGTTTATACTTTGTGAGTAGTTCTGCGATGTACTTCCGCTGTGAGATCATCATCACGCGTTGATTTCTGTTTCGGTGAACTTCCATCTTGAGGATGTAGTGGATATCACCAAGGTCCTTCATTTTGAACCTTCTCGACAGCTCAGCTTTCAGCTCGTTGATGAGTCTCATGTCTCGAGACATGATTGTGGGGTCGTCACCACACCACAACAATCAGCCATTCATCTCCCACTTTTTGCACGTAGATACAAAACTCTTTGTGACAACGGACAAAACCCATTGACATTAGGAAGGTATGAAGGACTCTATACCAAATCCGTGGGGCTTGCTTTAGTCCATAAATGCTCTTTAGAAGTTCACAGACCAGATTCTCGTGGCCTCGCTTCACAAAACCGTGAGGTTGCCTCGTGTAAATTTTCTGTTCTCCCTCCATAGTACCATTTAAGAAAGCTGTATGGACATCCATCTGATGGATATGACAGTCTAATATCGTTCCGATCGCTAGTACAAGTCGTAAAGACTCAAACCGAGCCACAGGTGCGTTTACCTCGTCGCAGTCAACCCCAAATTCTTGGCGATTACCTTGCGCAACAAGTCTGGCTTTAAACCTCTCGACACTTCCGTCGGCGTTGTATTTTACCACTAGCACCCAATGACATGGCAGTGCCTTTCGACCTGGTGGTAGGCGAACCAGCCTCCATGTTACATTCTCTAAGAGAGAGTCATACTCGAGTTCAAGGGCATGTTTTCATTGCTCACGATGTGGCCCATTCAACGCTTCCTTGATGGAGCGTGGTGTAGGTACTCGGTTCTGCAGGATCTCATGCGCGATGTTCTTGTCAATACTCGCTTGAAAGCACTGATAATCCTGATGCCGCTTCGGTTTCTTAGTTTCTCGACGTGGTCGTGGCTCTCGAATATGGTTCTCCACTAAGCCAGCACGTCTTCTCTTATGTAAATCTCCCACTGCTTTGGTAGTTGCCATTGCAGGTGCTTGGTCTCCCACTGTTGTGGTAGTCTCACTCTCTGTTGCGGGTGTTTGGACTCCCACTGCTCCGGGTATCTCGCACGACGCAGATTGAGAAGTGAGCTCAGACTTTTCGTCTCCAAACGCTTTCTGTACAATGTTGTCCACGTTTGTAGTGTCAAACAGCACATCCCTACATACAAGGTGCTTGTTGTTGTACACATCCCACAGGCGGTATCCTTTTGTATCGTCCGACATCCCAAGGAACCGACATTTTACTGCTCTTGCAGATAGTTTCTTATCTTTGCGCAACGCGGCAGGGACATGAGCAAAGCATATCGATCCCCATATTGGCAGGTTGCCGACGTTTGGTGGTTTCCCATGCACCATTTCATATGGTGTCTTGTTTCCCAAGCGCCTCATAGGTGTGCGATTTTGCACGTAGGTCATATACATGAGAGCCTCTGGCCACCATCTGTGAGCCATATCCACATCTTTCAATGCACAGCGTACTCAGTCAAGTTTGCTTTGGTGATCCCGCTCTGCTGCTCCGTTTTCTTCGGGACTGTAGACATTGGATGTCTGAAAGACAATCCCCTTCCCTTTGCAGAAGAATTTAAACGCGGCATTCACAAACTTTGTACCGCCGTCTGATCGAATCCGGCGAATTGTGAACTTTCCTTCTCGCTCCAGCTGGAGCAGGAGCTCCTCTACTTTCTCGAACACTTCCGTTTTATGGCGAAGGACATATGTCCAACGCCACGACGTGTTGTCATCAATGATGCTCAGGAAGTACTTTATGGTACCCGAGCTTCCGTAGACCCCTAAAGTCCTCATGGGTCCGTTCGTGTCCATATGGATGGTGCTAATAGGTCTTTCATCTCTATCGCCCTTTGAATTCCTGTAGGACATTCTTTTCTTTTTCATCTCCGCACATGTTGCGCAGAAGAACGGTATATCTCTCAGCGTTGACGCCTTCATAGTGGGCAGACCAGCAGCAATGTTGCTACTTAGCATCGATATTAGTGCCTCTTTATTTAAGTGCCCAAGCTTTACATGCCATTCTTTCAGTGTTTTGGCTGACCTTTGCAATCCTGGTGTGTTCAGGAGTCGAACAGGTTCGGCTTTTACCGCATTACAGAGCATCTGCCTCTCATGCAATGTCTTACTTTGAATATAGTAGGCCCCATTTATTGCCTTTGCAACAAAGACTAGCTCGTTCTCATAAAATACGAATTTAAAGTCTCCATTTAGTGAGCCAAATATTTGGTACCCACTTCTTCTGAGCCAGAATTCGCTCAGAATATTCAAGGTAGCATGTGGTACCAACGCTATGTTTTCGAACAGAAACGGTCTAATGCCCTTTGGGCCCCGTAAATACAGTTTGATTGTACCAATGTGTGTATTTGAATGCTTAGAGCCCTGAGCAAACGTAAATGTGTTCTGTGTGTTGGGCACCTTGTGCACGAATCGTGCTGCCTCGCTCGTTAAACCGTGGCCACATCCGGAGTCTAAAACCCAGTCACAACCAGTTAGATATGGCTCAACGCCCAACAGACAAGGGAACATTCTACGCACCTTCTTCTCGAGGTTGTTCATCATGCCAGCAAAACGCTTCGTCGTCAGCGTCATCTCTTGCTTGCTGGTTGACGCTGGCTTTTCTTCCATATCGACGTCACCATCAGATTGCTTCGCAGTGTCAGCCGTAGCAACCGCATTGACGACTGCGTCCATTGGCTCATCTCCGTCGTTCATAGACGTGCCCCATCCCGGAGTTCTTGGCAACTCCACATTGCTTGGTGGCGGGGTTGCAATTTCGACAGGCGATACCGGGGACTTTTCTTACACAGCCTTGCATGCTCCCACTGGTGCCTGCAGGCATTCTTCTAGCGGGATCTCACGCCACTGCTTGTTGCTGGTCTTGCTTTTCATGACAGGCGTCGGCTCGTGCGCAGTCGTGCGCTGTATCAGGTGTCCACGCGACCAAATGTCGCGACGAGCCATACCGGCCGCCCTGTCTTCCGCGCGCTTCGGACAGTCGATCTTTTTATGCGGCCCGACGTTGTTCATATCGTTGTGCGTACCGGCACAGTAGTGGCACTTCATGTAGCCGAGGTTGTAATGCATGTCTTGAACCGGCGGCTGAGCTGCCTTTCTTTTACCAAGAACCGTCTTTTTCGGCCGGATGTGTCCTGTTTGCACGTGGTTGACCGCTGCTTGGTTGTCCACAGCGCCAATCTGGGCTTTGCTCTTGTTCCCAAAGATGGCGCGAAGTTTATCACCCACCTTGTCAGGCGTGAACTCGCCCTTCTTGAACTCCACCGCGGATCCCCACAGATGGGCTGGCAGAATCGATAGGACCTTGACCAGCATCTCCTCTGTCGAGATTAGGTCCACTCCCAACGCATCTTGCTTGTTACGGTTGACCTGTCCACGTGCTACCTCTAGACGGTACATGAGGTCGTGGATCGACTTTAAGTCGGAAACCGCCATTTCGTCAAACTTGCGCATCAGTCCCACCACACCTGACGCAGTGTTGAGGCCGTAGCGTTGCTCAATCGCTCGCCAAATCATGTGGACAATAGGGCTGTCAACTTTTTGCCCGGGCTTTACTCTGCTCCCGTGGGCTCTACTCCAGCATAGGAGTCCAACCCTGCGCTGGGGAATCAGTGGACTCCCACCAGGCCACTATTCAATACTGAAGCCTAGGTAATTATTTTCAATACTTAAGTATATACACTTTGCAGCGTCCAGTTCCTGACTTTCGCCATGCAGACCCCACACATCGAGCGAAGACTGTTCTCTTCGGCTCGCCCGAGCCCCTCCCCGCGGCTAGATCTCCAATTCATGGGGCCTCCACTTCGCTCAACACCTAAAGATCGCTACAAGAAGAAGCGCAGGCGCTCACGCTCGTCTCCGAGCTCCGTGGGCTCCTCTCCAAGTAGATTACAAGAGCAACAGGATTTAAGCGCTGTCCCTGAGAAAGCTGTAGAAGTCCACGCTGTTCAGCTGACGCAGCACCTGGCACAAGACCCCCGAACCTGTTTCGTCTTACCGGCGCTCGCAATCCACACTGGTACGAGTTCGTGGAGCTTTTGCCCAAGGACGGAGTCGACTTGACCCACCTGGAGAACAAGGATGCGAGGTGTGCGTATTGCAAGCAGTGCCACCAAGAGATTCCTTTTAAAACGGGGAAAAGCGCTGTTAAGAGACATCTGGAGAAGCATCACAGAGAGTACTTGGCTGAGTGTGCGCGACGGCAACAACAAGAACAAGAGGTTAAAGCTGCTGTTGCCGAGAATCTTCTACACGGTTGCGAAGTCGAGGGGTGGTGACGTCTGTAACCAAGGAGCAACAGAAGAACGCGAACAAGTATTTGGCTCTGTGGATTGCCAGTAGTTTACGCCCTCTTTCTTTAGCTGAAGACGATGGTTTGAGGTATTACGTGGCGTATCTGACGGAATCGTTAGGTAGAGTCAAAGTCAAGGTCCCAGGATGCGCACAAGTTCGCAGTGACACTGTGGAGACCGCTGAAGAGCTCCGAGCTGCTGTAAAGGCAAAAATTGCATCTGGATGTAAATATTATTCCGTGACTACTGACATTTGGACAAGCCGAAGCAATGACGGCTATGTATCGCTTACGCTACACTATCTGGACGAGAACTTTCACCAATGCAACTGGACGCTTGAAGTGAAGCACCTGCCGGGAGTCCACACTGGTGCTGTCATTGCAGAAGCTCTCTCAATCTTATGGCAAACTGGGGCCTGAGCCCTGCGTATTGTACCAAGTTGGTGAGGGAAGGTGCTTCAAATGGGGTTTTGGCGTGCTCAACGCTTGGTGTTGCTGACATGCAATGCATTGCACACTCGCTACATTTAGTGCTAGCTACGGCGTTGATCAGAAAGCCAACCAAAATACCTAAGCAAACTGCGGCATGGAAGGCAGGACGTGTAGAAGAAATACGAGATGATACGCTCTCGCCGATCTCTGTCTCTGCCGCGAGACAAAATGCCGTCTCCGAGAGCTCACAAACTGCGGTCGAGAAGACAGATGAAAACCATCTCGCTGAGCCTTGGGAACAAGAGAGGGCATTGGACGAGGTTACTGCATTTTTGTATGAATGGCGAGCTTTGGATAACATGTCAGCTTTGGACGACGTGCAATATGTCGTACAGCGCTTTCATGAGATTGCTGCTTACGTACACAAGTCACAAAAGCCACCAATCGCTTGAAAATTATCCAGCGTAGTGTTTTCGCTTCTCAAGGAGCTGCTGCTAGAAAACTGCGGCCGTTGAAAGTGATTATCGACTGTCCAACTCGTTGGAACAGTACCCGTGACATGCTGGCCAGAATGGTCGAGCTTCAAGTTCCGATGGAGAGATTTTTGGGTATCTTAAAAGCAAACCAGGAAAAAGGAGCTGGGCAAACCGCAAGTTTATCAGCCTGACGTTGGCGATTATTTCACGATAAATGCTTCCTTGCTTTGCTCAATCCAATCGGAGCAATATCGGAACACCTCAGCGGCCAAAAGCATCCAAAGCTTGCCTTGACACTTCCGTGTCTACGCTCAATTGAAAGCACCCTAATGAGAGATGATATCTTTGATGATGTAGCAGCAAACGAGCTGTCTCCTCAATGCAACTACGTCGATGGCACTTTAGAGCTCATGCGCACTGTCCGCCTGCGGTTGTTGGCGCTTTTTCAAAAGCGGTTTAAGAAGTTGCCGAGCGAGTTGTCTTGGATTTCGTACTTGGATCCGCGCTTAACTATTATGGAAGGGCTTACGCCAGATGAAGTTAAGAACGCCAAGTCTAGTTTAATTACCGAGACCGTTGCCTTAGCGGTAGATGCTCAAGCTGAGGAAATTGAGCAAGCTCGTCGAGCAGAACTTGAGGAACCACAACTGGATGCACTTAGTGAGGGCTCTATCTACGCAAAGCAGCTTCGTATAAATGTGATATCGAGCATCTACGGACAGCGTGCTGCTCAAGACCCACAAGCAATTGCTGCCTATCGTGCAGAGGCTTTGAAGCGGCGTTGTGAGGCAGAAGTGTATCGCTACCTCGATGACACGGCGAGAACTCCGATTGCAGTCAATCCGCTGAAATGGTGGCGCAAAAACCGAGACGGATATCCTTACTTGGCGTTGCTAGCTAGAAAATGACTCGGATGCGTTGCTACTTCAGTTCCGTCAGAGCGAGCGTTTTCATCTGCTGGCAATACGGTGACAGCGAAGCGGAGCTCATTGAGTCCATCCCTTGTTCGAGACGTGCTTTTTATCCACGAGAATTTTCGCTATCCTGATCCAAGAACCATGAAGCAAAGAACGCTGAAGCGGAGGGTGGTGAGGCAGAAATCTCTGCTGCAAAGGAGAAGTAGATGCTAGACTACGTGTACAATAGTATCGAAATGAATGCATAGTGCATTTGAGCGAATTGTTTAGGCGGGTTTTGTGTGCATAGCTGTGTAACTGCGGAGGTAGTCCTGGGCTACTCGCTGTCCAACTTGGGCTCCAGGAGTGAGTTGCAAAGCCCAGCCGAAAGTTGACAGCCCTAGTGGACAGGCGCCTTCATGCGCTTCTCATCTCCCGTGAAATTTGCAGGGAGAGTTGCCATGAGCAGCTTCTTGATGTGTGACGCTTGCTCTTGCAAAATCGCCTCATGCAGCTTGTGCATCCTCTTCGCCTTGTCGCTTGCTCCTTTTTCGAGCGGCGGGACGGAGGGCTGACTCAGCAGCAGATCCTGATACTTGATCTTCGGCTCGTCTCGGTCTGCCAGCTGCTCTGCGACGCCACGTTCGTCGGTCATGGCTTGAAGATGAACTAGCACCTTGTCCTTCCACGAGGCAAAATGGTAGGGATTGCCTTCGTACTTCAGCATCTTGATGCTCTCGTCCATGCTAGCTTTAGCCATGTTACTTGAAATGTTGGAATGAACTCTTAAGACAGTGTATGAAACTCAATACAGTCTATTCCTTTTATCCTCTATGCTAATGCCCTACTCTAGACTCGTGCTCGGGGTCTGAGGCAAAGAGGAAGTGAGCTCGTCTTCGGACTGCGTCCTCGACGGCTCGCTCCTCGCCTCTTATCGTCATCGCACTGGTTGGATGGCAGGGAGCTCGCTGCCTATCCAGATCACAGCTGTGATCTGGTCCCCTCGTACTTGATAATCCGAATATATATCACTTTGACGGGGTTTCCGTTTCATTTAGTCTTTTGGTCGCCCGGCAGTCAGGCGGTCGCCTGGCTGCCTTATCGGCCTAGTCTGACACGAGTTCATCCTGTTTTCCCAAATGCGTGATGCAGTTCAGCGAAGTGGAGCTGCAGTTGCCCTGCTCAAAGCCGCAGTACACGGATTCGATGCAGACGCCGCCTTTCATCAACTTGACGACTCGGTTGTAGCCACTCGCCTTGTAGTTAGTCAGCACCGTTACCTGGTAGGTCCCTGGCGTCGTCACTCGAAGCACAGACGTCGGACTGAACGTGAATCTAGGCATGCCACTCGTCCACACCAACATTTCTCCATGCTTGTTGTTGGCTTGCACCTGAAGCAGTACGCAGTCGGTAATCGCTACAACAAGCTTATTCGTCGTCGTCTGCAGCTCTGTGGCTGCAGCATTTCGTTGTGCCGCTTCTTGACGAAGTTGCGCCACTTCTTCACGAAGTTCCCGTATCGCCTCGGTGTCGATTCCATTTCCAATGCTGGTTACCTCATCCTGAAGGTCCTTCACTTTGGACTCCAACACATCCATCCTATCCACTGCCATTGGTTCCAAAAGAAACAATATCGAGCGATACGCCTCTTGAGCACCTGGATCTCCATCTCCAGCTCCAGATCAAACATGTCGCCTTTGCGTCGTTCGAAGCGGTTGGTCATATTCCCCACATCGTTACTGTTTAACAGGTCGCTAAAACACTAAGAAAAATAATAATGTAAGCATAGAACTATAATAAACAAATATAAAGGGTGTACTCACTTCGACGTAGTCTCATGCAGCGGCTTCAGGGATCGAGTTGGACATGTCGACGTAATTCTCCAGCCCCAACTCTGTCGTGCACCTAACACACAAATACCATAAAAAGTGTAAGTTGTTATGCAAGTTGCTAATGATTGTTGTTCTTATCATTGCTCTTTGCTTGTGCAATTCTCGAGCCAGATGCGGAACTTCCCGCTCTTTAGGATCAACGTGTAGAGGTACGTGTGCGCAGGGGGCGCCGCGAAGACGGTGGTGCCTTCTAGCTGAAGGAACTCGTCGTCCAAGGCATCGGACGGCTTGTTGCATTGTTTTTCTTTGGCTACGTATCTTGAGAAGCCGTTGGGGCTACAATTGTAAATACGGACGCAACTTTGGCAAATGTTGCAGTTGAAGGCACTTGTCGATTTCGATAGTCGACGGAATCCTCCAGCAACAGGACGGGTTGCACCAGAAATGGCGCATCATTTCCTTACTCATCGAGAGAACAATCGCGGTGAGCGTTGATCTCGGCAACACCCATTTAGTTCCGGCCAGCTAGCTGCCAGTCACAAGTAATTCCGACGGATTTCACTTTTTAATGAGGTTAAAAGCGCCACGATCTTCTCGATATCCTGCGAGTTAACGCTGCCTTTACCTTCAGAATCGCAGCCCGTTCGAAAAGAGCCATCGAATACCGCCGACTACGCTGCTTCATTTCCGAATCTGCGCTCAAGATGGCACCCCAGACCACTTCGTTGTCAGCGACGACCACCAAGACGGAGCACTTCGTCGACTCCACCGCCGCCGCCCAATGCTTTCTCAAGTTCGACGGCGTCACGGTCTTCGCCAAATCTTCATCAGGCAGCTATCGGTACTCACTCACACTTGAGAACGGCAAACTGTGCATCTGGCTCGAAGACTACACCACCAAGGAGCAGTGGTAAGAGGAACTGTGTATAATCACTACGTCATGATGTTGAAACTCGAGCCGTGTGTTGTCAGGTGCACGATACAGCTGAGTCTGGACGAGTACGTGGACCAGTCCAACGCCATCTTCCCAGACGCCACTCCAGCAGACTACGTCGAGGTAGCGTCGACTTGCTTTGCTTCAGTCACTTTCTGCTACTGACAACTTGGTTGTAGTGCTTCCACGACCTACTGGACAGCAGCAAGAACGATGCCGACAAGATCTCGACCACCTTCCAACGTCTCGATGACGGAACGGCCGAGCTGACTCTAGTGGTGGAAGTGCACGTGCTGAAGAGATCTCGAGAGGTGAGGTTCACCTTCTCGTTGGATTCCATCCCGTTGGAGAAGGTGAGCGTGATGGAGACCAAGATCCGAGATCTGGAGGACGATCTGGACGATCTGCGCTGCGACAGTGACTGCGTCGTGTGCGGGCAGAACGGTGCGATCCAGGGCCTGCGGGACGAGGTGGCCAGGCTGCGTCAAGCTGTCGAGCGCCGCAGTGCAGCCATTTACTTGCAGGCGACGGCCAAGGTTGGGGACGTCATCTCGTGGCAGACGACGGACCCTCACTCCACCACCGCCGCCACCGCCAACGGAAACGACGGCGTTGTCCACGTCTCGATGGCAGGCACGCACCTGGTGACGGTGGTGGTGAACCACCAGGCGTCGTTCGCTAACGCGTTCGTGCAGCTGATGCTGGGTGGTCGCTGCATCCAGGCCGCGTACTGCGGCTACGGCATGGGCAGTTGCGGCTCCACCTCGCTCACGTGTATCACGTACCTGGGCAAGCAGGACGAGATGAGCGTGCAGTGCAGCGACCAGCTCGCGTACACGAGTTTCTTGACGCTCGTCCGGCTTAGCGGTTGAGGGGGCAGTGCTCACGACAGGACACGTCATCTGAAGACACCTACAGCAGTCATTGCTATGAAGCTTGCCATGCAAGTTGCCTTCAACTTCAACGACAGGACTTGTCACTAATTACAGATATGGTGCGTCTTGTTCATGTCCAATATGTCCTTTGCCTTCAATCTGAGAACGCCGAAAATGAAGTCATCGACTACTCAGTCATCGGAGGAACTCATGCAGCACGAAGGCATCACTGCCTTTGCCGAGTCGCCAGAACTTACGTTCCGCTACTCGCTCACTCTTAAGAATAACAAGCTCTGTCTCTGGCTCGAGAACTGCGAGACCAAGGAACAATGGTCAGCTATTACAGATAAATCCAGAGTAGAGCTCACGCCAATTTAACGGTCTCTTTTTCTTCTGTAGGTGCACGACGGCGTTGAGGTTGGAAGACTATGTGGACACGTCCAACTCGATCCCCAACGCCTCTGCAGCAGACTACGTCGAGGTAAAGATGCTTATTTTTTGGTGTTGTTTATTGCTATTGTTTTCTAAGGCAATGTTCATGTTGAATCCAAGTGTTTTCGTGAGCTTCTTGATGCTAAGACCCCAACACTTTTCAACGTCGCCTAGGCGACACATTCACGCTCCAGCTGGACATGGAGATTCAAATGCTGAAAAAGAGGCGGATGACGTCGTACTGTTTCGTCCTGGAGGCAATTTCAGTGGAGAGGGTTGACGTGTTAGAGTCAAAGTTGCGAGACGTGCAAGAACATTTTAAGCAGCTTCGTTCCGATGGGGAGAAAGCTGCGATCAAGCAGAGTGAGATGGTTCGAGGGCTTCACGAAGACTTGACGAAACTCCAACAAGAGACTGAGTTGCGAAAAGCAGACGTCACAGGGCTGGAGAAAGAACTACCAAACAACCGGCTATAACTCGGTTGTTAAGCTCATGAAAGGCGACACCTGCATTCAATTGGCGTATTGCAGCAACGAGCGGGGTGGCTGCAGCTCCACTTCACTGGCTTGTATCATTCAGGTGGTCGAGCTGGACGAGCTGGACGAGATCAGCGTCCGGTGTACTGCGAACCTCTGCTCGACGAGCTCCCTGACACTCGTTCGACTGGGCAAGTAGCTTCCCATGCAAAAATGCCTGCTGTACACGCTTGATAATTCAATTGACGTGGTGTTTATCGACTCGTATACCATGTTTTTCAAACTCGTGGTGTGTTTTTGTGATGGATAGCATCCCTCAAAAGGCAACAACTCCCAACTCCAGCAGTTTTAGGTTTCATTCCCATAGGTTTCACTGCTTTAGGTTTCATAGGTTTCACTTCCTTCGCACAGACGCTGCAGCGTCTCGTGTCTACTTGCCGTCAGGGCACTTTCATATAGCTCAGTCTTCCTTTTTCCTGCTACAACGCAAGCTTATCAAGACTCATTCGTCTTCCAGTAAAACCCACAACAATTTCGAAATTATACCTGAGGTATACCTGGATCGAATTCAAGTTTCCAGCCCAGTCCCAACTCGCCGTTAGCAAGTCCGGACTACTGTATCGCCTCGGCTAAGTGCGATACTTAAGCGCATGAAAACACCCCGACCCGTTGAAGACGTGTCCCCCAACCTTCGCCCCCGTCAGCAGAGCCGGCTAGACGACGAAGACAACATGGCGGGAATGCACGACTCCAATATGGCTGGTACCGAAGGTCACGCAACAAGCGGTGAGGCCGCAGCAAACCCTGGGCCGTCCACTGTCCCAGCTGCCGCCACCGGCAACACGACTCAGGCCCCAACGCCTCCAGCCGCTGCCGGAGCTGATGTAGCTGCACAGCTCATGCAGATGTTCATCGTACAGCAGCAATCCATGCAAGCGCAGCAACAGCAAGCCATGCAGGCCCAGCAGCAGCAATTCCAAGCGTTTATGCAACAACAAGCGTTGTTTCAGCGCGAAATGTTCGAGAGCCAGGCGCGTGCGAACACGCAGAAGCAGAAGGCGGACCCACCGAAGTTCAATGGCAAGTCCTCTGAAGACCTCGAGCTGTGGCTATTCCACATCGAGGAACACTTCAGCGCGTACGCTGCTGAGCGGGATTCCCCAGACTCTCGGTTCGTCGACATGGTTGTCCCCTTTTAGGCACTGAAGCCATGTCGTGGTATCGAGAATTCAAGACTACACTGGGTGAGTCACCACGCGTCTGGGCTGTGTTCAAACAGCAGATTCGTCTACGGTTTCGTGATAGTGATTTTGATTACAAGCTGTTGACGAAGCTCTACAAGCTGCGCGTTTCTGGAACGCAGCAGGACTACACGTCGAAGTTTATGCTGCTCCTCTCGCAGTCGACCATGGAACTCCCTGAGATTGTGAAGCGGTGGTTCTATCAGCAAAACTTACGATCGGACACCAGCTGTCACATCTCGCAAAACATTCCTACGACGCTACATGACGCCATCATGCACGCGCAACGTTTTGAGGATGCTCGGAGTGCTGGTCCTGGCGACACGAAGCCTTTAGCCTCCACAACCGAGAAGAAGCAGAACAAGCCAGCTTCCGATTCTACCCCGCGAGCTTCAAATAACAAGCCCAAGGCAAAGACTCCGATCGTCTGCCACATCTGTGGCCAGCTAGGCCACATTGCGCCAGTGTGTCCCGATCGCGGGAACACTGGAGTGCAAAAAGTAATTGGCTCGGCGGGCTGGCGCCCCGCCGAGCACGGCTCCGACTGTGCAGACCATACGCAGTCTGTGAGCCCAGCCACACCGGCTTCGAGTCCATCTGTATGCGAGAAGTCACCGGCTCTATTCGTTTACAGCCGCGACAGCCCGACATACCGTAGACCCAAGGACGGAATTTATGGTTTCTTGGAACAGTCGGCTACGATTCAGTCGCAGGCTGTTTCCACTTTTATCGATTGCGGTGCATCGTTTAACGCTATCACGCCCAAGCTCGTTGAACAGCTCGGCCTGTCAGTAAAGAACTACACCACACCTGTCTCTATCCGAATTGGTGGCGGCAAAAGTTAATCATTCCGCGAAAGGTGGCACGGTTGAAGTGCCTCATTCCCGGTTTTACCCCTTATGTTACTCGAGCCCTCGTCATGGAGGTGCCCGAAGGCAAGGATGTCCTCCTGGGCATGCCTTGGTTATCTACTTCAAACCCGGATATCGATTGGGCAACCCGCTCTATCGCGCCACGCAACAGCGACGTATCATTGGCTTTTTGTCAGTGCGTACCCGCTAACATCGCAGCCCGGGTTGGCGGTCGTCGCGTTCGCAGTTCTGCAAGGTCTACTGCGTGCTCCGACACAGAGTTACTGCATTATTACAGTCGCCACAACTACGAGTCTGCTCATGGAGCTACTCGTGTCGTCTCAACTAAACAACTGAAGAACCTGCTCCAGGCCACCGACAACGAATTCTGTCTCCTGTTCAACGCAAGTGAGTCGCCTTCCAAGGAAGAACTCGCTTGGGAAGCGTTGAAGACATCACCGGCCTATCCCCTTCTCTGCAAGTTTCGGTCTCAATTATTCCGGGAAGAACTTCCGTCTGTGCCTCCTGTGCGCGAGGGTCTAATGGAGGCGAGTATCGAGCTGACAGACAACACGCCAGTGCATCGGAAGCAGTTCCTTTGTCTGCAGCTCAACGAGAGGCGATTCGTCTGTGGACGAAGGAAATGCTAGCAGCAAAGATTATCCGCAAGTCGGCGTCTCCTTACTGTTCGCCAACATTTTGTGTGCGGAAGAGCTCCGGAGAATGGCGCATTGTACATGACTTCAGAGGGCTGAATGCTAAGATGCGCGTGCCAGCCAACCCCATCCCACGCAAGGAGGAGATTTATCAAGCGATGGCTGGGGCCAAACTGTTCTCAGCCATGGACCTGCTTTGGGGTTTTTATTAAGTCCGACTGCGCGCTGACTCGATCCCGTACACAGCCTTCTCCACACCCGATGGACTCTACGAGTACCTGGTCACCCCGATGGGAGTGTCCAGCAGCCCGTCGTGCTTCAACCGGCTTGTGCAGAGCATCTTCAGTGATCAACGCGATTTCTGCCAAACCTACTTCGACGACATTTTCGTGTTTACAGCTTCAGAATCTGTGGAGGAGCATCTCGCCGCTTTGGAGAAGGTATTCCAGCGCTGCGTGGATCAGAACTTGTACATCAAACTCTCTAAGTGCACATTCTGTGCTGCGGAGATACCCTGTCTTGGTGATTTTATCGGTAGAGAAGGTGTTCGCATGGACCCTACCAAGTGCAGCATCATTGCCGACTGGCCGGAACCCCACACGAAGCATCAGCTTCAGTCGTTCTTGGGTACGTGTGTGTATGTCCTACGGTTTTGTCCCGACTTCGCTGCTTTAGTAGCTCCACTCACGGAACTGACCAAGGGCAAGGCTAAGAATGACGAGATCAAGTTCACCGAAGTGCACAGGTCAGCGTTCAAAACACTCAAGGAGAGGCTAACATCGCCGCCAATATTGGCACACCCCGATTTTTCGCAGCCCTTCCACGTCAGTATGGACGCTTCAGACTTTGCAGTTGGTGGCTATCTGTTCCAACGCGATGACCATGGCGCAGAGCGAGTGATCGCTTACGGTGGGCGAAAACTTTCTCGAGCTGAAGTAATCTACCCGACTCGCGAGAAGGAGCTTCTTGCCGCACTGCACGCGATGCGACTCTGGAAAGTGTATTTGATCGATCGGCCATTCTACATTAACACAGATCATCACACGATAGCTACCATTCTCCAACAACAAACGTGCTCGCAACGACTGGCGCGCTGGCTCAACGAGTTGGCTTTATTTCAGCCCATGTTCAAGTGGATTGAAGGCAAGTCGAATTTTGTGGCGGATATGATCTCTCGAAAACCCGTCTGGAACGACGGCACCGCTCGGGCTATCAGTCTATCGGCGCTCTTGGCTTCGTTGACCACACCAGAGCTTGCAGTCGAGCCAAACGCGCTTTTCGCAATGAGTCTCACTAGTTCACCTACCATTTTCGACGAGTGCCGGCGGCTGGGGCCTACAGACACGTTCCTCGGTCCAATTTTGAAACAGCTAACCACGGAGCAGGCCAGGCCATCATCAGAGTTTCGGCTTTTTCACGTTGACAACGGCCTAGTTTACTTCCAGCCATTTTCTGATGCTCCACGCCGATTGTGCATTCCTGTCGACCCAGCACTACGCAATCGACTGCTTTTTGAGGAACATGATGTTGCGTCTCGAGGTCACCCTGGATATCATAAGACCCACATTTTCATGGCAGCGAAGTATTACTGGCCTAATTTGGTGAAAAGCGTTCGCAAGTATGTGGCGAGTTGTGAGTCCTGCCAACGTTCGAAGAACCCACGCGGTAAAGCACCGGGGCTACTACATCCACTAGATATTCCGTCGGCACGCTGGCAAGATATCAGCATGGACTTCATGGTGAGCCTACCAACGACGGCTGTCGGTCATGACGCGATAATGGTGATTGTTGATCGACTAACAAAACGAGCACACTTCACGCCAGCTTCAAGTACAGACTCAGCCCTTGACACTGCCAAGCAGTTCTGTGCATCCTATCAACGTCTACATGGTCTTCCCAGCTCAATTGTCTCCGACCGCGATCCCAAATTTACTTCGAAGCTCTGGACGAACATCATGAAGCTCCAAGGTTCCGACTTGCATTTGAGCACGGCGTTCAAACCTTCCACAGATGGGCAGTCGGAGGTGACTAACAAGTTCATCATCGAGTACCTTCGACACTTCCTCGAGCCGCATCAGACCGATTGGGAGGGATTTCTACCGTTGGCGGAATTTGCGTACAATTCTCGAGTCCATTCGACTACGGGTTTGGCCCCATTCGTCGCGGATCTTGGCTATTTACCGCGATCGGTGAGTGATTTGGCGCTACCCCTGCTACTACTTCGCTTCAGCCAGCCGCAACATTTCTCGAATCTCAGCAAGCCATTCTGATCGCCGCGCAAGATGCCATGGCTGCGGCTCAGCGTTCCTGGCATCGCCACTACGATCGCAACCGTCCGACTGCCATTTTTGCCGTTGGCGATAAAGTGCTACTAGATACGAAGAACCTCGACATCGCGCACACTGGATCAGCGGGCAAGCGCAAATTTGCGTCTCGGTTTATCGGGCCATACCGTATTGAGTCGGTCACGGGTCCTGATCGCTACCGCTTGACTCTGCCGGAGGGTTTGCGTCTTTTTCCCGAGTTTCACGTCTCTTTGCTTCGACGTCACCACTACGATCCCGAGCCAAGTCGCCAACAACGAGTTCCTGCAGTACTCGTTGCCGACGGATCGACTGGTGAATTGGTCCAAGCGATTACGGGGCATCGAAAACGCAAGGGTATTCAGCAGTACAAGGTCAAGTGGATAAACACCTCAATTTCCCCGTCATGGGAGCCACTTGCTAACCTCGGACAAGTCAAGGAGCTCATCCGCGAGTATCTCGACCAGCTACCCGATACCCGGGCCACTGCTCGTCTAAAGGAGGGATTGTGATGGATAGCATCCCTCAAAAGGCAACAACTCCCAACTCCAGCAGTTTTAGGTTTCATTCCCATAGGTTTCACTGCTTTAGGTTTCATAGGTTTCACTTCCTTCGCACAGACGCTGCAGCGTCTCGTGTCTACTTGCCGTCAGGGCACTTTCATATAGCTCAGTCTTCCTTTTTCCTGCTACAACGCAAGCTTATCAAGACTCATTCGTCTTCCAGTAAAACCCACAACAGTTTTTATCTGGAGCACTTTAGATACACTGTCGAGTGCGAGCCAGCTGGCTGCCTTCATACGACTTGCCAAAATCGAGTGTGCCATTCGACTGCATTCACAACTCTGGTCCGAGTCGTTGCCAAACCCATCGATGCATGGAAACCCGGGTCCTGGATTTTTGACTGGGCTGGACTATGTCGGCATGTCGCGGATGGGTGGGTTTCACAAATATCCAGTACGACCCGGCCTGCGCAGCTTGCTCACGCCGGAATTCGCTTCCAGCCGCTCCAGTGTCCAAGCCCAAGCCAGTCTCTTCCCAACGGTCTACGTCTCGCCCCGTCATCCCCGTCGCTGCGATAGTCATCGCCGAGTTTGATAGTAGGCTTGAAATCGTTAGCGTTGGTTCAAAGAGTTGAATAGTCGAGACCCCGTGCCCCCGACTTCAGTGCGTGCGTTTTGACTCCTCTTGCTACTACATCGATGGACTTCTCTGCCCCGTCGAAGGAGCCTGTCCAGGGGTTCTGCTTCAGTACTAGCCATTGCACCACTGCCAAGCCCGATAGCAATCCCTTTACAGAACCTGGCAACCGCGAAGCACATGACGACCCCGCCGATCCGTTCGGCCGAGTCACGAGTACGCCCATGTGCTTCGCCCGGAACGGAGGCATCACTGCGGTACCGCTGAGATCCCAGCCGTTGCGTTCGACATTCGAGAGGGACCCACCGCCGCCAGCCTTCTCGTTCAGCTCGAACACGACGGATCGGCCGCTCTTTGGAGAGTCGACCCGGCAGGCTCCGCAGTCGCTGTTTGGCGTCCCACCCGAGGGGCGTCCGCCGCTGTTTGGGCGGTCGACACCAACACCGAAGCCGCTGTTTGGCACCAGCAGCTCGAGTGGGCTGTTCTGCAGCGCTGACAACACTGTGAAGTTTCGCTGCCAGGCTGGTCGCAGCGCAGCGAACACTAGCTTTGGGTCCAGCAGCTTTGGTTTGACCGCTGCCAGCGAGGAGAACAGGCCTGCCAAGAACCCGTTTGCTGCCAGCAGACATGGAGTGTCAGGGTCGACCTTTGGTAGCTTTCCGAGGACGGTGTTCGGGCCTGGCAACTCCAACGCGAAACCCAGCTCGTCGGCGCAGAATCCATTGGCAAACCCGACAGCAAATCCATTTGCCAAGCAAAAGCGGCATTTGGTGGCGCCCCGCAAGCAGGAAACCCCTTCACGAAGCCGCCGTTCGGACAATCTTCAACAAACTCATTCGCGAAACCTGCGTTTGCGGGCCTGAACGCGAATCCGTTTGCTGCGAAGGTGGCGAAAGCGACTTCAACCGCTACGGTCAATCCGTTCGCGTCGACGGTAACAACAACGTCGAATTGGGGAAGCCACAAGCCGTTCGTGCCATACAGCGGCAGCCAGTCACCACCTCGGCCAGCAAGTGATCAAGCGGACCGCAGCGCTCGGCCTCAGTCCACTTTCGGGTCGAGTTTCAAGTCGACGGGCTTCAAGTTCCGCTCCGTCGTGAACACTGACGAAGCTTTTGGTTCGTGCAGACGCGTCGACGGGGATGCAAAATCGCCTGCAGTTGGCCTCCCGTGCCGCCCCTGGGCCGCCAAGCCAAATCCGCCGCAGACAAATTCGGTGTGGGCGTCTTGGTTTGAACAGAAAAAATCACCGCAAGCAAGCACTGCCAGCTCTTCGTCGACACCAAATGCGTCGTCGCATGCAGCATCGAGCTCGTCTTCCGGTTCCACCTCCACGATGGCAGACGAACACTCGACACCTCCGACGCTAGTAGCATCCCCGGACGTGAACCCCTACGGCTCGGATTCTTGCGGCGATGGTCTGCTAGAGCGACAGATGAAGACAATTGCGAGCAACCCGACGCCCTCCCCAGTGCTCAAGGTGCTCGAGTCGGACGCGCAGCGAGGTTCCGTTTTCCCACTTGGACGTCCATCGGTGAGATTTGCTGCTCGGCTGGGTTTGGCTAGACAGCCTCTGCAACTACACCCGGCGAGACCGGTGCAATCTCGATTCCCCAGCCACCGACAGTCCACAATGACGCGGAGAGCCGTGCGGATGAAGTCCCCGCAAGCCGATATGTTTTGTTTCTCCAGCGCTTTCTCCCGACTCTCCGTGTCAAAGCGGTTCTTGAAGACGCCAGGCGCCGGACGCATAAAGCCCAGCTCAAGCAGCGACACCGAAGTTGAAGCTCAATTCCGGTCGCCGCGGACGTCGGCAAGAAAGCAGTCTCTGGTGGGCAGGCGTGCCGGAGCGAAGAGCAAGATGAGACCGAGTCGGATGGTCCGTCGTCTGCCTCGCCCACGCTTGCCAATGACGAGTATTTCACGGTGCCTTCTATCCGTGATCTTCGCCAACTCGGCGATGACGAGCTGTCGCGCGTGGATAACTTCGTGGTCGGGCGTCACGGCTGCGGGATGCTTTGCTTCGTCGGCGCGACCGACGTTCGCGGCTTGAAGCTGGACGACATCGTCTCTTTCTCCCGAGGAAAGGTGGTGGTGTATCCCGACGACGACGCCAGACCGGCAGTCGGTCACGATCTGAATAAGCCTGCCATGGTCCACCTCGAAGGCCTCGCCCCCGACGAGCACGAAGCGCACGAGGCCTTTCTGGGTCGGCTCGAGAAACACACCGAGTCCGTCGGCGCCACGTTTTTGGGGTATGATGAGGGCGTGAAAGGTGGTGTGTGGCGCTTTCGTGTCGAGCACTTTTAATTTCCATGAGCGTTGTATATGCATAACAATTCAATCTGAACTTCTATGAGCACTGTGGATCACGAGACTCGGTTGTACAGCGGCACCTGCACTCAATTGGCGCACGACGTGGGTTTTATCGGCTCGAATGCCCTGTTCTTCAAACCCGTAGTGTAATTTATCTGCTGCACGACCGAGCTGGTTTAAGCGGGCTGCGATGAGGTTTCTTGGAGCAAGTTGCCTTCAACTTCAGGTGCACGACTTGCCAATCTTCGGTCTGTATTTACACATCTAGCCCCAATACAACTCCGTAAGATCTAGCTTTGTTTGGCATTTTGCCAATCAACCGATGGCCCCACAAACCGAGAGCGCCGCGATGACAACTCCATCCGACGAGACTGCGTCCACTTCGCTTCGCGCGGATGAGGCCTGGTCCGATGAGCTCCTACAGCACGAGGGCACCACCGTCTTCGCTGGGTCACCAGCTTTGACACACCGCTACTCGCTCACCCTCAAGAACGGGAAGCTCCGCATCTGGCTCGAGAACTGCGAGACCAAAGAGCAATGGTCCAGAATTCCAGATTCCAGATAGAGCAGGCATGCAATATCGCGCCTACTAAAATTGACGCTATCTTTTTCTTCTGCAGGTGCACGACAGAGCTGAGCTTGGGGAGTACGTGGACACGTCCAACGCAGTCCCAAACGCCTGTGCAGCAGACTACGTCGAGGTGCTGTCAAAACCCATTTTTTCGTGATATTGGCAGGGTTTACGTTATACATAAACTTTGGTTGTAGTGTTTTCGGGAACTACTGGACGGCGGTGATGACGAAGTGGACGAGTTCGACGACGACGACGAGGATATCTCCAACACCTTTGAGCGTCTTCAGGATGGCGTGTTCAACTGAAAATGGAGATGGAGGTGCAAGTGTTGAAAACGACGCGGGTGGCCACGTACTCGTTCGTCCTGGAACCGATCTCGGTGGAGAAAATCGACGTGTTGGAGTCCAAGCTGAGGGACTTATAAGGAGAGCTCGATGAGCTTCATGTCGATGAAGCTGAGCACAACAAAGCGATCGAAGGACTTCGTGTGGATGTGGCGAAGCTTCAGAAGGATGTGCAGGAGCGGGAAGCAGTGATCGCGAAACTGGAGAGCACAGTGATGTCGCTTCGTACGGCTTACTCGGCCAATAACGGTCATGTGATTATTCAAGCCCAGGCCACGACCAAGAAGGGCGATGCATTGATTTGGCTAAGCACTGGGCGTGGGTTTGCTTATAATGCGACCTCAGTCATTCAGGCGACGATGCCCGGCACCTATCAGGTAACGGTGCTACCAAACTACAAAGCAAGCGGCCACAACTCGGTTGTTCAGCTGATGAAAGGCGACAAGTGCCTTCAATCGGCGTATTATGGCTTTGAGCAAGGCAACAGTAGTTCCTCGTCGCTGACCTGCATCATTCGCTTCGAAAAACAGGACAGCATTAGTGTCCTGTGCAACACCAACCTTAGCTCGACGAGCTACCTGACGCTTGTCCGACTGGGCGAGTAGCTCCCACGCTATAGTGACTTGAACGTCCGGTGCGTGCTCGGTATTGTAGTGTTGGAAGATGGTAGCGTCCATGGCACTAACAAGCCAAAATATATTTTCTGTCGGAATTACCGTCTTGAACGTAGAACAATTCATCACATGTCGGATATTTCCGGGTGGAGGTTGAATGCGCTCAATTGACGAACTCGCAGTCGACGCGAATGAAGCACCTGATCGGTCGAGGTGGCTCTGTGGCTGGGTCTCTTTAGTCGTCAGATACACTCCGAGGAGTGATGACGTAGCGCTTCAACTTCATTTTATCCTGTAGCTCTCGAAGGCGCTTTCCCCGTCTGTCTACGGTCTCGTGGAGATCTTTCACTTCTTTCTTGAGGTTCAGGACGTCCGTCGTTCGCTCATTTCGTTCCAGCTGAACGGCGTCTTGAAGCTCCACCACCTGATCCGCACGGTTCCTCCGTTCTTGTTGAAGATCGTGCACTAGAATCTGCAAGAGAGCCATCTCCATCTTACAACTGTTAAAATCCTGTCTATGCGTTTTCAGCGTCGCCTGCAGGTCGGTCATGTCAGTTTTGCACTTGTCGAGATCCTGACGAAGGTTCTCCACCTCATTGGAGAGGGTCTGGATCATACTATTCTGCTCTGTGATCACAGCTTCACTTTTCTCCACCTTTTGTTGAAGTGTTAATACGTCATCTCCAAGCTCTTTCATCGTCATTCTCTCCTTCAAATACATCAAAGCCATCGACGCGAAGCTCATCGAGCTCTCCTTTCAAGTCCCTCAGCTTGGACTCCAACACGTCGATTTTCTCCACCGAGATCGGTTCCAGGACGAACGAGTACGTGGCCACCCGCGTCGTTTTCAACACTTGCACCTCCATCTCCATTTTCAGTTGAACACGCCATCCTGAAGACGCTCAAAGGTGTTGGAGATATCCTCGTCGTCGTCGTCGAACTCGTCCACTTCGTCATCACCGCCATCCAGTAGTTCCCGAAAACACTACAGACAACGACACAAAAGCCGGGGTACACAAAACCGGGGCTTAAACAGAAAACCAATACAAAATTTTAGCCAATCAAAATTGCATTATATATTTTCTTTTTGCCAATAAAAAACGTAAAATTTGGTTGGTGCTGCTATAAAACAAAGGCTGACCCCTGCATTCCGAGACGCACCATTTCAAGACGCGCAATGAAGCGCAAGCAGCAAGGGTACACAGTGAAGGAGAAACTGGAGGCGCTCGACCTCATCGAGGCGGTGGGGTTGTCGGAGGCCGTCGCCGAGCTGGGCTACCCACGGCACAGTGGACGGCTGGTGGCGGTCTCGCGACAGGCTTCGTTCCTTCACCGGGAACAAGCTATCCAAGACGACGAAAGGGCAGGGGCGCAAGGAGAGCTTTCCCTTCACCCCTGCTCTGGTGACTTTTATGAAAGACACGCGTCGAGATGAAGAGGTAAGCACATTTATTGAGTATTGATATTTATACTAACTAACTTCCTATTAGTGGCTCACCACCTCTATCATGATAGGTTTTATAGAAGCCAACTACTGCCTCTGGCTAGAAAGCTACGCAGAGGGCAAGACATCGCCCGCGAGTTGTCGCCGTGCGCTTGAAAGACTCCTCCAACGAACCGCAGACAGGTATTTTTGTATTTCAGTACATCTTAGAATATTAATGCTAATTTGTTGCGTGGAATATTAATTTGTATTGATTTTAGATATGGGTTCTCAACTCAAAAGCCCAGGAAACAAAATTGCCTAGTGCTGATCTTTTGGAGATCAAGGCTAACTTTGCAATAGAGTTTTGGTCTACCTACAGCTCCTATTCCCCTGCCGAAATCTACAACGTCGACGAAACGGCGATAAACTTCGACATGCCGCCCGCGCGAATCTGGGGCGTGAAGGGAAGGAATGGGTCCGCCAAAGTCAAAGACTTGACGAAGCACTCAGGCCGCATGACAGCTGTGCTTACGATTAGAGCAGACGGTACGTTTTTATTTCTTATTTATTTATGTTATAGTTTACTTATTTTCTCTCTTCATTGTTTTAGGAAAAAAACTTCCAATTCTTTTCATTTTACGCGGCAAGTTGGGCGGAAGCATCGAGGCTAAAGAACTGAAGACCCTTCCAAAAGGCCATTTTTACACGGTTCAAGAAGCAGGCTGGATGGACGCTGTGGGTTGGCAGTTTTATGTTAAAAATTTGCTAAAATATGAAATCGACAGCCCAGCGCTGCTCCTTGTCGACAACTTCGACAGTCATGTGTCGGAGCAAGGAGTGCGCGTTGTGGCCGAGGAAGCCTGTGCCACCGTGGTCCCTTTGCCCCAAAAGCACCTCAGTGTGCCAGCCATTAGACGTGGGGGTCATGGGACCACTTAAATCACGAATTCGTGGCTGCTACACACCTAAAAGGGCCTTCCAGCGCCTAAAAACGTCTAAAAGCTATAAAAGCTACGATTAAGGCGTGGGAAGAGTTTTCACCAGATCTAGTTATTCGTAGCTTCGAAACAGCAATTCCTAGGTATGAGTCATTTATAGTTTAACTCGCCTTATAAAATTCCGGTTTTTGCACAATTTAGGGTAAATATTATCCAATCAAACACCAGCTCTGTTAGCTTCCGAGTTTTTGTGTCCATAATTTTTGTATGAGAACCTAGACTGATTTACCCGGCTTTTGTGTCGTTGTCTGTACAACCAAAGTTTATGTATAACGTAAACCCTGCCAATATCACGAAAAAATGGGTTTTGACAGCACCTCGACGTAGTCTGCTGCACAGGCGTTTGGGACTGCGTTGGACGTGTCCACGTACTCCCCCAAGCTCAGCTCTGTCGTGCACCTGCAGAAGAAAAGATAGCGTCAATTTTAGTAGGCGCGATATTGCATGCCTGCTCTATCTGGAATCTGGAATTCTGGACCATTGCTCTTTGGTCTCGCAGTTCTCGAGCCAGATGCGGAGCTTCCCGTTCTTGAGGGTGAGCGAGTAGCGGTGTGTCAAAGCTGGTGACCCAGCGAAGACGGTGGTGCCCTCGTGCTGTAGGAGCTCATCGGACCAGGCCTCATCCGCGCGAAGCGAAGTGGACGCAGTCTCGTCGGATGGAGTTGTCATCGCGGCGCTCTCGGTTTGTGGGGCCATCGGTTGATTGGCAAAATGCCAAACAAAGCTAGATCTTACGGAGTTGTATTGGGGCTAGATGTGTAAATACAGACCGAAGATTGGCAAGTCGTGCACCTGAAGTTGAAGGCAACTTGCTCCAAGAAACCTCATCGCAGCCCGCTTAAACCAGCTCGGTCGTGCAGCAGATAAATTACACTACGGGTTTGAAGAACAGGGCATTCGAGCCGATAAAACCCACGTCGTGCGCCAATTGAGTGCAGGTGCCGCTGTACAACCGAGTCTCGTGATCCACAGTGCTCATAGAAGTTCAGATTGAATTGTTATGCATATACAACGCTCATGGAAATTAAAAGTGCTCGACACGAAAGCGCCACACACCACCTTTCACGCCCTCATCATACCCCAAAAACGTGGCGCCGACGGACTCGGTGTGTTTCTCGAGCCGACCCAGAAAGGCCTCGTGCGCTTCGTGCTCGTCGGGGCGAGGCCTTCGAGGTGGACCATGGCAGGCTTATTCAGATCGTGACCGACTGCCGGTCTGGCGTCGTCGTCGGGATACACCACCACCTTTCCTCGGGAGAAAGAGACGATGTCGTCCAGCTTCAAGCCGCGAACGTCGGTCGCGCCGACGAAGCAAAGCATCCCGCAGCCGTGACGCCCGACCACGAAGTTATCCACGCGCGACAGCTCGTCATCGCCGAGTTGGCGAAGATCACGGATAGAAGGCACCGTGAAATACTCGTCATTGGCAAGCGTGGGCGAGGCAGACGACGGACCATCCGACTCGGTCTCATCTTGCTCTTCGCTCCGGCACGCCTGCCCACCAGAGACTGCTTTCTTGCCGACGTCCGCGGCGACCGGAATTGGAGCTTCAACTTCGGTGTCGCTGCTTGAGCTGGGCTTTATGCGTCCGGCGCCTGGCGTCTTCAAGAACCGCTTTGACACGGAGAGTCGGGAGAAAGCGCTGGAGAAACAAAACATATCGGCTTGCGGGGACTTCATCCGCACGGCTCTCCGCGTCATTGTGGACTGTCGGTGGCTGGGAATCGAGATTGCACCGGTCTCGCCGGGTGTAGTTGCAGAGGCTGTCTAGCCAAACCCAGCCGAGCAGCAAATCTCACCGATGGACGTCCAAGTGGGAAAACGGAACCTCGCTGCGCGTCCGACTCGAGCACCTTGAGCACTGGGGAGGGCGTCGGGTTGCTCGCAATTGTCTTCATCTGTCGCTCTAGCAGACCATCGCCGCAAGAATCCGAGCCGTAGGGGTTCACGTCCGGGGATGCTACTAGCGTCGGAGGTGTCAGTGTTCGTCTGCCATCGTGGAGGTGGAACCGGAAGACGAGCTCGATGCTGCATGCGACGACGCATTTGGTGTCGACGAAGAGCTGGCAGTGCTTGCTTGCGGTGATTTTTCTGTTCAAACCAAGACGCCCACACCGAATTTGTCTGCGGCGGATTTGGCTTGGCGGCCCAGGGCGGCACGGGAGGCCAACTGCAGGCGATTTTGCATCCCCGTCGACGCGTCTGCACGAACCAAAAGCTTCGTCAGTGTTCACGACGGAGCGGAACTTGAAGCCCGTCGACTTGAAACTCGACCCGAAAGTGGACTGAGGCCGAGCGCTGCGGTCCGCTTGATCACTTGCTGGCCGAGGTGGTGACTGGCTGCCGCTGTATGGCACGAACGGCTTGTGGCTTCCCCAATTCGACGTTGTTGTTACCGTCGACGCGAACGGATTGACCGTAGCGGTTGAAGTCGCTTTCGCCACCTTCGCAGCAAACGGATTCGCGTTCAGGCCCGCAAACGCAGGTTTCGCGAATGAGTTTGTTGAAGATTGTCGAACGGCGGCTTCGTGAAGGGGTTTCCTGCTTGCGGGGCGCCACCAAATGCCGCTTTTGCTTGGCAAATGGATTTGCTGTCGGGTTTGCCAATGGATTCTGCG
>JAAVTG010000278.1:0-39981 GCA_011947345.1 Phytophthora quininea | reverse complement strand
ACTCAAAACGACCAAGCATGGGGATTATGGACGGCCCACACCAACGCAAACTCTCGCGCACACACGGCCACAATCAATCCCCCGCACTACCACCACGCAGACCGACACGGGACACACGGGCACGTGGGACAGGACACACGGGACACACGGGACACGGGACCGCCCACTCAAAACGACCAAGCATGGGGATTATGGACGGCCCACACCAACGCAAACTCGCGCACACACAATCAATCCCCCGCACTACCACCACGCAGACCGACACGGGACACACGGGACACACGGGACACACGGGACACACGGGACCGCCCACTCAAAACGACCAAGCATGGGGATTATGGACGGCCCACACCAACGCAAACTCGCGCACACACGGCCACAATCAATCCCCCGCACTACCACCACGCAGACCGACACGGGACACACGGGACACACGGGACACACGGGACACACGGGACCGCCCACTCAAAACGACCAAGCATGGGGATTATGGACGGCCCACACCAACGCAAACTCGCGCACACACGGCCACAATCAATCCCCCGCACTACCACCACGCAGACCGACACGGGACACACGGGACACACGGGACAACACGGGACCGCCCACTCAAAACGACCAAGCATGGGGATTATGGACGGCCCACACCAACGCAAACTCGCGCACACGGCCACAATCAATCCCCGCACTACCACCACGCAGACCGACACGGGACACACGGGACACACGGGACACACGGGACCGCCCACTCAAAACGACCAAGCATGGGGATTATGGACGGCCCACACCAACGCAAACTCGCGCACACACGGCCACAATCAATCCCCCGCACTACCACCACGCAGACCGACACGGGACACACGGGACACACGGGACACACGGGACCGCCCACTCAAAACGACCAAGCATGGGGATTATGGACGGCCCACACCAACGCAAACTCGCGCACACACGGCCACAATCAATCCCCGCACTACCACCACGCAGACCGACACGGGACACACGGGACACACGGGACACACGGGACCGCCCACTCAAAACGACCAAGCATGGGGATTATGGACGGCCCACACCAACGCAAACTCTCGCGCACACACGGCCACAATCAATCCCCCGCACTACCACCACGCAGACCGACACGGGACACACGGGACACACGGGACACGGGACACACGGGACCGCCCACTCAAAACGACCAAGCATGGGGATTATGGACGGCCCACACCAACGCAAACTCGCGCACACACGGCCACAATCAATCCCCCGCACTACCACCACGCAGACCGACACGGGACACACGGGACACGGGACACACGGGACACACGGGACCGCCCACTAAACGACCAAGCATGGGGATTATGGACGGCCCACACCAACGCAAACTCTCGCGCACACGGCCACAATCAATCCCCCGCACTACCACCACGCAGACCGACACGGGACACACGGGACACACGGGACACACGGGACCGCCCACTCAAAACGACCAAGCATGGGGATTATGGACGGCCCACACCAACGCAAACTCTCGCGCACACACGGCCACAATCAATCCCCGCACTACCACCACGCAGACCGACACGGGACACACGGGACACACGGGACACACGGGACACACGGGACCGCCCACTCAAAACGACCAAGCATGGGGATTATGGACGGCCCACACCAACGCAAACTCGCGCACACACGGCCACAATCAATCCCCCGCACTACCACCACGCAGACCGACACGGGACACACGGGACACACGGGACACACGGGACCGCCCACTCAAAACGACCAAGCATGGGGATTATGGACGGCCCACACCAACGCAAACTCTCGCGCACACACGGCCACAATCAATCCCCCGCACTACCACCACGCAGACCGACACGGGACACACGGGACACACGGGACACACGGGACACACGGGACCGCCCACTCAAAACGACCAAGCATGGGGATTATGGACGGCCCACACCAACGCAAACTCGCGCACACACGGCCACAATCAATCCCCCGCACTACCACCACGCAGACCGACACGGGACACACGGGACACACGGGACACACGGGACACACGGGACCGCCCACTCAAAACGACCAAGCATGGGGATTATGGACGGCCCACACCAACGCAAACTCGCGCACACACGGCCACAATCAATCCCCCGCACTACCACCACGCAGACCGACACGGGACACACGGGACACACGGGACACACGGGACCGCCCACTCAAAACGACCAAGCATGGGGATTATGGACGGCCCACACCAACGCAAACTCTCGCGCACACACGGCCACAATCAATCCCCCGCACTACCACCACGCAGACCGACACGGGACACACGGGACACACGGGACACACGGGACACACGGGACCGCCCACTCAAAACGACCAAGCATGGGGATTATGGACGGCCCACACCAACGCAAACTCGCGCACACACGGCCACAATCAATCCCCCGCACTACCACCACGCAGACCGACACGGGACACACGGGACACACGGGACACACGGGACACACGGGACCGCCCACTCAAAACGACCAAGCATGGGGATTATGGACGGCCCACACCAACGCAAACTCGCGCACACACGGCCACAATCAATCCCCCGCACTACCACCACGCAGACCGACACGGGACACACGGGACACACGGGACACACGGGACACACGGGACCGCCCACTCAAAACGACCAAGCATGGGGATTATGGACGGCCCACACCAACGCAAACTCTCGCGCACACACGGCCACAATCAATCCCCCGCACTACCACCACGCAGACCGACACGGGACACACGGACACACGGGACACACGGGACACACGGGACACACGGGACCGCCCACTCAAAACGACCAAGCATGGGGATTATGGACGGCCCACACCAACGCAAACTCTCGCGCACACACGGCCACAATCAATCCCCCGCACTACCACCACGCAGACCGACACGGGACACACGGGACACACGGGACACACGGGACCGCCCACTCAAAACGACCAAGCATGGGGATTATGGACGGCCCACACCAACGCAAACTCTCGCGCACACACGGCCACAATCAATCCCCCGCACTACCACCACGCAGACCGACACGGGACACACGGGACACACGGGACACACGGGACCGCCCACTCAAAACGACCAAGCATGGGGATTATGGACGGCCCACACCAACGCAAACTCTCGCGCACACACGGCCACAATCAATCCCCGCACTACCACCACGCAGACCGACACGGGACACACGGGACACACGGGACACACGGGACACACGGGACCGCCCACTCAAAACGACCAAGCATGGGGATTATGGACGGCCCACACCAACGCAAACTCGCGCACACACGGCCACAATCAATCCCCCGCACTACCACCACGCAGACCGACACGGGACACACGGGACACACGGGACACACGGGACCGCCCACTCAAAACGACCAAGCATGGGGATTATGGACGGCCCACACCAACGCAAACTCTCGCGCACACGGCCACAATCAATCCCCCGCACTACCACCACGCAGACCGACACGGGACACACGGGACACACGGGACACACGGGACCGCCCACTCAAAACGACCAAGCATGGGGATTATGGACGGCCCACACCAACGCAAACTCGCGCACACACGGCCACAATCAATCCCCCGCACTACCACCACGCAGACCGACACGGGACACACGGGACACACGGGACACACGGGACCGCCCACTCAAAACGACCAAGCATGGGGATTATGGACGGCCCACACCAACGCAAACTCGCGCACACACGGCCACAATCAATCCCCCGCACTATTAGCAAGATCTTTGCGAACGTTAAGGCCCGGATGAAATACGGAACGTCTAAATGTCGGAACGTCCGAACATCCACCACCACATCAAGCACGTCCGGGGACGTCCGGGGCCATGGATATTGAAACGAAGGGAACGGGGACGTCCGACTGCTGGTGTCGGCCCCTAAACCTAAACCCTAAACCCTACAACACTCACACTCTACAACACTCACACTCTACACACACTCACACTCTTCACATACTCACACTTCATACACACTTATACTTATACTCTAAAATTCCCACACTATAACACACTTTTTAAATATTTTACCTTACATTTCACAATATATCTTTACCTATTTCACATACAACAAACTTACTTTATTCCTTTATTCATTCAACCATTTTACATTTTTCTTCTTTCTACAACACTTCTCTATTCCTTTTCATTACTTCATATCATTCCCATACTCGAATATTTCCACTCTCTCAACAAACTAACTCTAACTAACTCTAACTATATGTTCACTTTCCATTTACCAACACAAACATACGCACACATTTTATCCTTCATCAACCATTTCATTACAACTCCAAAACAGGGGACAACTGCATTTCTACTGTTTCCGACTCAGGTCATGCTCTCGCCCCGTCCATACCCCCATCTCTCCCTCCGCCCCATCCTTGCCAACCACTACCACCATTTGTCAACTACTGCCACCACCTCCCAACCGTCTATGTCCACCCGACTCCCATACTCACGTCAAAACCACTCCAAAACAGCGCGTAACGGCATTTCTACTGTTTCCGACTCGGTTTCATGCTCGCCCCGTCCATACACCCATCTCTCCCTCCGCCCCATCTCTGCCAACTACTGGCACTGCCTACCGTTTATGTTTACCTTATGCCCATACTCACTTTTAAACCACTCCAACACGGCGCGCAACGGCATTTCGACTGTTTCCGACTCGGTTTCATGCTGTCGCCCCGTCCATACCCCCATCTCTCCCTCCGCCCCATCTCTGCCAACTACTGGCACTGCCTCCCTACCGTTTATGTTTACCTTATGCCCATACTCACTTTTAAATTACTCTAAAACGGAGATTCTGTCCATTTTCCTGTTAATGTACCTTTTTGTCAAGATACAGTCTGTCACCGGAAAGCTTATATTTCTGTATATACAGCTGTGAATTCTCAATATTGAACTGTTCGTTTGGCCGCGAAAATTATGTCTTTATATATCTATAGGAACAAAACGCCATTTATGGTGTCACTTATAGTGACTATAGGTGCATAGATGCAAAACATTTGAATAGTAATTTCTTAAACCTGCCGTCCAGAACATCTAGCGCCAATAGAGGTGTCCATATGTTATCAAACTTTGTCTGCAGAAGGCCCCCAATATGGCTGAAAGTACTCAAAATCTCTACCAACATTTTTTCGTAAAGTCATTTGCGCACGTTTAAAAGTACATTTTAGAATTTTGTTCCGTACTTAAATCGTACTTAATCGAATATTTACGGTACTTCATTTTGGGTGAAGTCCGACCCGTCATACAGAATATTCCATAGGGTAGTTTCGTACTTAAGTGAAATTTTGTCAAATGCGTCCGTTTCAGAAGAAGTACCGTGACTTTTCTTGTACGATGTACCCATCTCATCAATTTATGCGATTTGACAGTGTTCCAGTAGACTACATGAGACAGGACCTTGCTCTACCCCACTAAATCGACCATTGCTAGTTCATTTCCGCTGAGAAAAACATATGTTTAAGTTGTCCTTTCTAAGAAAACCAGTTTTTTATCAGTATACAAACTTCGAGTCAACTTCCAAGGTTCAAAATTTGCATGCAGCTACGTCTCAACGAGATACATATGTGTGCAAAGTTTCATAGAAATCCCAAGGTTCAATTTTCCAGGAACGCCTCTACTAAACCCTAAACCCTACAACACTCAAACCCTACAACACTCACACTTTTCACACACTCACACTCTACATTCACTCATACTCTACACACACTCACTCTACTTATACTCTTACTCTACACACACTCACACTTCACATACACTATATTCATCACAAACACCCATACTTTACATACACTCATACTTACAAACATCCATATTTTTTCTTCAATTTTCTATAACTCAAATTTCTCTATTCCTTCCTCAACTCCATTTTTTCTCTTCTCACACACTCTTATCTTACACACTCATATTTTACACTACACCCATTTATTCTCTACATATTCCTTCTATAAACCTTCCTATTTCACATACTCATACTTCTCTATACAATATCTACATATCTACTCTTACACACCTCATACACTAACACTTATATACACTATTACACTATTATATACCATCCATACTCTCTTCATACTTCTTATTCTTCTCATTTTTCCACATTACTAACTAACTCTAACTAACTCTATCAAACCATTCAAATCACCTTTCCTATCAATCCCAATCCATCTCATTATAATCAACTATTATCATTATTTTCTTTTTCTTCACTCCCACTCTATCTTTCTCATTTACCTATCACCAAATCATACTATTTACACTTTCATTTTTACTCAAACCATATACTATTTACACTCAAACACTAACACATCCATACACAATAACACTCATTCTCTGCATACATTCCCACTCTACACACTCATATTCTACACCTACTCATACTCTACACAAATTTACACTCACTCGCCTTCATACTATTCCCAACAACACTCTCACACTCATAATTACCCATAACCGTTTAACACTACCTATCCTTAATCGTCGTTTCATTAACTATTATACACGTTTTTGTCGTTCCCATACACACACATACAATACAACACGCTTATTCTACACATATTCTCCTCTACAACACACTTCCCAACCTCCAATTATACTCTGCATACACTTGTACTGTACAAATATTAAAACCTACAAACGCACATTCAGTTGCTACACGTATTCCGACCTTACACACCATTTGTCTCATAATCACATACTCAAATAATTATTCTCTTTGTGTTCTTAGTTGGGTCCCGCCAGCATGTTCACCTTGCGTCAAAACATATCGATTCACTGTTTCGATTCAGTCGCGCATACGATGCCTTCAACGGCTTTTGTGAACGCTCATTGGCCGACGCACCAGTTTCTGTCGCTTCAAACTATCACCATATTCTTCCCCACATACGCAAACGTAGTCTCTCAAGTTCTCATCCCAAACGGGAGCAAGCGGCCGTAATTATCCTTACTGATCGTTGACTGCTTGGCAGGCCTGTCTCTATCACTTTGCAGTGTCACCATCGTGTTCCTCATATACAAACACGTAATTCTCCAAGATTTCAGTCGAAACAGGTGTGTGCGGGCGTAGATAAGTTTGCTACTCGCTGATTGGCTGGTGGACCTGTCTATGTCACCTCAGACAATCACTATCGTGTTCTCCACATATGAAACGCAGTCTCCCAAGTTTTCATCCCAATCCGGTAATTACGGCCATAGCTATCCTTCCCGATCGCTGATTGGGTGATTGGCCTGTCTATGTCTTTTCACACTATTACCATCCTTTTCCCCGTATATGAAAGCGTAGTCCCCTAAGTTTTCAGCCTAAACCGGTATGTACAGCCGCAGCAATCGTTCCTGATTGCAGATTGGATGATGGGCCTGTCTCTGTCACATGAGACTATCACCATCATGTTTCCCGTATATGAAAACATGCTTTCCCAAGTTTTCAGCTCAACCGGTGGAGCACAGCCGTTGTTTTCGTTGCTGATCGCTAATTGGCGGATGCGCCTGTTTCTGTTCGCTCAGAGCATCACCATCATGTTTGTCTTACTGAAACCCCAGTAACACTTAGTTTCATTATACTGTGATCAGTATTACCGTCAGTATAATCTGATAACCTAAAATAGTGTATCGAGTAATACCAATTTTGGGCGCTAAACAGCAGCGCGCTACAGGAATAAAAGCAGCAAAATCCCAAAATAGAGCCCATAACGCGACGTCATTTTAGTGCGATACATATGTAGCGCCGAATATATATATAGCCTAAACCTAAACATCCTAGTTGCAATCTAAAATTTCCGATATGTTAGTTAATCGTAAAACTGCATGCTAAAACCGATCTCCTATTTGTCGGAAAACCTTACGGTCTAGCCCTAGTCGGAGTGCCGAACAAACTCACGCCACCGCAAGCCATAACGTTCGAGCACTTGTTCGACCAGCCCTTCGATGATTCCACGGCGACTCTCGACTTGGCCTAGCAAGTTCAGGCACACGAAGTGTCCAGCGCGACGAGTGACTTCATGTTCTGGTTGATATCGACGAAGATCTTGTCCAGGTCGTCTTCCGTCTCCTCCCCTTCAGACACGATCTCGTCGTTGCCAGAGCCATCGTCCTCGTCGTCATCACTGCTTGCTAGATCCACAGTTGGCTGAAGTCCCGCGACTCTTGGTCCAACCTTGATGATGCGGGCGCCGTTAATTTCAACTCTAGCCCTCAACGCGTCCAGCTTCTGCAATGGTACAAACGCGCTTTGGTGAACGAGTTGCTACTCGCGAATGCGTTCAGCAACATGTTGAACACAGCGAACTTCCCACGACTTACGTGCTTGTCGTTGGTACCAGTGAAGAGGTCATTGGCTGTCGCCCATGCCACAGCCCCACGTTGTTGTGCGAGAATGTCGTCCACCGGGACGTGGTGAATTCCAGCGAAAATTGAGCAAGTAGCTCAGCCATGGTCATCACCGACATCTGATCTCCGTACGGAGGTCTTGAATAACGTCTCTTTGCGCGCGAAACTCTCTCAGCACTTTCTGGAAGAAGGGCCCGACAGCCGCAAGATAATCGTGGAACGGGCTGGCGAAGTGCCCCTGGCTTCGCCGAAAATGTGGGTCGTCCTTGAGAACACGATTCCTTGATCAACCGCTCGCCGGAATGTGATTGTTCGACCGACGCTTCCCCATACCATGCCGTACATGAACAGGCGATCACCCCGCTGTATGCCGCCATAGAGATGGTAGATGTCCTTGTCACAGCCTGTCGGGGACGCGCCATTCGATTGAACAAGTCGGGTCATATTTGGGTCAGGTGGTCAAGACATAGTAGCCACGTTGACCACAACCGACAAGACCGGGTGATTGTTCTTCAGTATATCAACCAAAGCGAAACCGTCTAACTTTCCCTTCATGGCGTAGTTAACATACTTGTTCGGCCGCGCGCCGCCGCGTTTAAGATCTTTCTGAAGATCCGTCGAATTGATGTGGCGTTGCCGTCACTGCAACAACCCACGGTCTTCGTCGTCTGGGTCTTCCTTGTACCCAAAGTGATTGGCAATGTCTCTGATGATCAGCAACTTGAACGGTTGGGGGCATACACGCATCTGTACCCTGTTGCCACCAGTTGCATGATATCTTCCTCGCGGACCATCGTTCCGATGTTGAAGGTGAGACAAGCAATCTCCGTCAGGATACCACGCGGTCTCTAAACCTCTACCTTATTTACCGTATCTGCGTTCTCACTTCTGTGTAAATCCTCTACTGTACCCACCTACGATTTCTACCTTCCTCGCCACCTCAATGTTTTACCAGTTCTTTTCGTTGTTATGATAAAATGACCTCTCTGCCCTACCCTTTCTTATACCTATGTAATTTCTGTTTCGGTTATCATTTTTTCATTCTATATATTTGTGACATGTATAACCTACTTCTTTACCGTCTATATAGTTGCTGTTTTAGCTGTTTTTTTAGCATCTCTACCCTTCATAATTTACATTTTTCTAATTTCGCTATCTTATATTATCTACCTACACTATCGAAATTATATATCAACATGCATCTATATTTTATTTGTCATATTATCATTCATCATATTATCTAACATGTGCTACCTTCTCCGTTTGATTTACGTTCTCTACCTGACAGAACCAATACTTTTGGTAAATGATTACTGCTTTCACTTCTTTAAACTAATCTCCAATAAAAGGATTGCCATTGTCCTGTTTGTCCTACATGAACACATAGTCCCCAAATTCTCAACCCAGCCGGGTGTGTGCAGCCGTCGTTGTCTTTGCCGTTCGCTGATTGCTTGATGCACCAATGTGTGATACGTAAGAGTATTACCATACTGTTTGCCAGGTTGAAAAAATATGTATACTTAGTATCAATGATATTGGCGCCAGTATAGCCTTATAAACTAATTTATGTTGTGCGATACCGTCTATATATAGGCATGACACCCGGGGTTCTCTGATAAAAGATTGGTGCAAGAAACTCCTGGATTTGTTCAACTCATAAAGCGACAGAAACTCAAGAGTTTGTGGAGATCTACCCTACCAAGGCAGCTAAACAAAGCTCAGAAGTGCCCGCGACGAAAAAGGCCAAAGTGTCTCACGCGCCCAGTTTCGCAGGAAAACCCGGCAGCCCCGCGTCGAGGAAACCCCCAAGAATCCTGTGTCTAAAGGCCAAGATTGTGTCGTCGATTGAAACAAAAGCAAGACATGTGGCCGAGTGACTGTGATGTCCCATTTTATTAGGAACCACATTGATGCGAGTCGCATGACACTTAACTTCGACTGCCAGCTATTTGGTGAAATCTTCCGCATACACAAAGAAAACAAAGCAATATGAAGGCAGCGTATCCCCTGGCTTGCGGTATCACAGCGACATTTCCGTACAAAGTACCGTACAGTTATCGTGCATGGATGACCACTTGAGTTTTATCGTCATGCAGAACCCGGTCCTCGCAATAGAAGGCGTCAAGCCCTATTTGATTCATGTGGACCCGTTGGGAGGGTATCACTCTACCGAGACGATCTCTCAAAATTCTCGGCAGCTACTTCAAAAGGAAGCACTGTCGAAATACAACAAGAAAACAGTGAACTACGTCACTTAAAAAGGCACAGACAACTCTAAAATAAAGAGGATCCAGTAACAGTGGAATTTTCGTCTTGTTTTTCATGTGAGGTAAGCGCGGCGCTGCTACAGGATTCTAAGATTTTTCTGCATGGCATCGCCAGCACATGCAGTGTCAACAAGGAAGGCTAAGTTTAGTCCCATGGGTCGCAGAGAGATTGCCAACCTTCTTCGGAACGACCAAGTCATTCAAAGCGAGTAATACTATTCTGGATAATCGGAAGCAGCGATAAGGAGTCAATACACAATGATAAATAGCACAACATTCATTTTATGCGTACACACCTTCAGTCTCTGGCGTCGTCTCGGCAATTGTGTCCAGCATCTGTCCGTCCTTAGTGCGGCACACCGTCGTTTCCAGAACGTGGCAGTGTTGCCCTACGATGCCTACGATATGATTCTAACGCGCACTCCTGTTACATCTTTGGATTATGGTGTTTAGCGAACGGTACCCTCGCCGCTCTTGGATCACATCCGCATTTATGGCCGTCTACAGAGGTCTATGCTGGTCCACGCGGCCCCATGGCTGACCAAATGGCCAAACAGTGGTCTTTAGACCCGTAGCGGTGCTTGGCCAAGACTATCAGTGCGCTGGCAGAGGTCCGCGCGGGCTTCGAAGCGCCAACTTCAGCCGCCCGTCCTGAAGGCTCTACGTGTCCGCTTTGAACGTTTGAGGGCACAAAACGCATCTACGCGTTGAGGCAAGTGCAACGCGCGTCGGCGCCACCCCAATCAAACCAGCGCGCGAGCTGTGGCCATGTGAAGGTGTGGCCGTCTGGACTTGTTGAAGCCGTGGTCCCGCGTGAAGTCGGCAACGTGGACTCGGACGCCGGCAAAGATCGAGTTAGCGTTGGCAAAGGTAGACGAGTCACCCACCCCAGGTACTACCCGAGCTTGAGGATGCTTAACTTCGCAGAGCGAACGGGATACGGTGTTCTCATCCTAAGATGGCCGTCTACAGAGGTCTATGCTGGTCCACGCGGCCCCATGGCTGACCAAATGGCCAAACAGTGGTCTTTAGACCCGTAGCGGTGCTTGGCCAAGACTATCAGTGCGCTGGCAGAGGTCCGCGCGGGCTTCGAAGCGCCAACTTCAGCCGCCCGTCCTGAAGGCTCTACGTGTCCGCTTTGAACGTTTGAGGGCACAAAACGCATCTACGCGTTGAGGCAAGTGCAACGCGCGCGTCGGCGCCACCCCAATCAAACCAGCGCGCGAGCTGTGGCCATGTGAAGGTGTGGCCGTATGGACTTGTGTACATGTGAAGCCGTGGTCCCGCGTGAAGTCGGCAACGTGGACTCGGACGCCGGCAAAGATCGAGTTAGCGTTGGCAAAGGTAGACAGCACCCGGACTTCCCAGTGGTCACCCACCTGAGTACTACCCGAGCTTGAGGATGCTTAACTTCGCAGAGCGAACGGGATACGGTGTTCTCATCCTAAGATGGCCGTCTACAGAGGTCTATGCTGGTCCACGCGGCCCCATGGCTGACCAAATGGCCAAACAGTGGTCTTTAGACCCGTAGCGGTGCTTGGCCAAGACTATCAGTGCGCTGGCAGAGGTCCGCGCGGGCTTCGAAGCGCCAACTTCAGCCGCCCGTCCTGAAGGCTCTACGTGTCCGCTTTGAACGTTTGAGGGCACAAAACGCATCTACGCGTTGAGGCAAGTGCAACGCGCGCGTCGGCGCCACCCCAATCAAACCAGCGCGCGAGCTGTGGCCATGTGAAGGTGTGGCCGTATGGACTTGTGTACATGTGAAGCCGTGGTCCCGCGTGAAGTCGGCAACGTGGACTCGGACGCCGGCAAAGATCGAGTTAGCGTTGGCAAAGGTAGACAGCACCCGGACTTCCCCAGTGGTCACCCACCTGAGTACTACCCGAGCTTGAGGATGCTTAACTTCGCAGAGCGAACGGGATACGGTGTTCTCATCCTAAGATGGCCGTCTACAGAGGTCTATGCTGGTCCACGCGGCCCCATGGCTGACCAAATGGCCAAACAGTGGTCTTTAGACCCGTAGCGGTGCTTGGCCAAGACTATCAGTGCGCTGGCAGAGGTCCGCGCGGGCTTCGGCGCCAACTTCAGCCGCCCGTCCTGAAGGCTCTACGTGTCCGCTTTGAACGTTTGAGGGCACAAAACGCATCTACGCGTTGAGGCAAGTGCAACGCGCGCGTCAGCACCCCAATCAAACCAGCGCGCGAGCTGTGGCCATGTGAAGGTGTGGCCGTATGGACTTGTGTACATGTGAAGCCGTGGTCCCGCGTGAAGTCGGCAACGTGGACTCGGACGCCGGCAAAAGATCGAGTTAGCGTTGGCAAAGGTAGACAGCACCCGGACTTCCCCAGTGGTCACCCACCTGAGTACTACCCGAGCTTGAGGATGCTTAACTTCGCAGAGCGAACGGGATACGGTGTTCTCATCCTAAGATGGCCGTCTACAGAGGTCTATGCTGGTCCACGCGGCCCCATGGCTGACCAAATGGCCAAACAGTGGTCTTTAGACCCGTAGCGGTGCTTGGCCAAGACTATCAGTGCGCTGGCAGAGGTCCGCGCGGGCTTCGAAGCGCCAACTTCAGCCGCCCGTCCTGAAGGCTCTACGTGTCCGCTTTGAACGTTTGAGGGCACAAAACGCATCTACGCGTTGAGGCAAGTGCAACGCGCGCGTCGGCGCCACCCCAATCAAACCAGCGCGCGAGCTGTGGCCATGTGAAGGTGTGGCCGTATGGACTTGTGTACATGTGAAGCCGTGGTCCCGCGTGAAGTCGGCAACGTGGACTCGGACGCCGGCAAAGATCGAGTTAGCGTTGGCAAAGGTAGACAGCACCCGGACTTCCCCAGTGGTCACCCACCTGAGTACTACCCGAGCTTGAGGATGCTTAACTTCGCAGAGCGAACGGGATACGGTGTTCTCATCCTAAGATGGCCGTCTACAGAGGTCTATGCTGGTCCACGCGGCCCCATGGCTGACCAAATGGCCAAACAGTGGTCTTTAGACCCGTAGCGGTGCTTGGCCAAGACTATCAGTGCGCTGGCAGAGGTCCGCGCGGGCTTCGAAGCGCCAACTTCAGCCGCCCGTCCTGAAGGCTCTACGTGTCCGCTTTGAACGTTTGAGGGCACAAAACGCATCTACGCGTTGAGGCAAGTGCAACGCGCGCGTCGGCGCCACCCCAATCAAACCAGCGCGCGAGCTGTGGCCATGTGAAGGCCGTATGGACTTGTGTACATGTGAAGCCGTGGTCCCGCGTGAAGTCGGCAACGTGGACTCGGACGCCGGCAAAGATCGAGTTAGCGTTGGCAAAGGTAGACAGCACCCGGACTTCCCCAGTGGTCACCCACCTGAGTACTACCCGAGCTTGAGGATGCTTAACTTCGCAGAGCGAACGGGATACAGTGTTCTCATCCTAAGATGGCCGTCTACAGAGGTCTATGCTGGTCCACGCGGCCCCATGGCTGACCAAATGGCCAAACAGTGGTCTTTAGACCCGTAGCGGTGCTTGGCCAAGACTATCAGTGCGCTGGCAGAGGTCCGCGCGGGCTTCGAAGCGCCAACTTCAGCCGCCCGTCCTGAAGGCTCTACGTGTCCGCTTTGAACGTTTGAGGGCACAAAACGCATCTACGCGTTGAGGCAAGTGCAACGCGCGCGTCAGCGCCACCCCAATCAAACCAGCGCGCGAGCTGTGGCCATGTGAAGGTGTGGCCGTATGGACTTGTGTACATGTGAAGCCGTGGTCCCGCGTGAAGTCGGCAACGTGGACTCGGACGCCGGCAAAGATCGAGTTAGCGTTGGCAAAGGTAGACAGCACCCGGACTTCCCCAGTGGTCACCCACCTGAGTACTACCCGAGCTTGAGGATGCTTAACTTCGCAGAGCGAACGGGATACGGTGTTCTCATCCTAAGATGGCCGTCTACAGAGGTCTATGCTGGTCCACGCGGCCCCATGGCTGACCAAATGGCCAAACAGTGGTCTTTAGACCCGTAGCGGTGCTTGGCCAAGACTATCAGTGCGCTGGCAGAGGTCCGCGCGGGCTTCGAAGCGCCAACTTCAGCCGCCCGTCCTGAAGGCTCTACGTGTCCGCTTTGAACGTTTGAGGGCAAAAACGCATCTACGCGTTGAGGCAAGTGCAACGCGCGTCGGCGCCACCCCAATCAAACCAGCGCGCGAGCTGTGGCCATGTGAAGGTGTGGCCGTATGGACTTGTGTACATGTGAAGCCGTGGTCCCGCGTGAAGTCGGCAACGTGGACTCGGACGCCGGCAAAGATCGAGTTAGCGTTGGCAAAGGTAGACAGCACCCGGACTTCCCCAGTGGTCACCCACCTGAGTACTACCCGAGCTTGAGGATGCTTAACTTCGCAGAGCGAACGGGATACGGTGTTCTCATCCTAAGATGGCCGTCTACAGAGGTCTATGCTGGTCCACGCGGCCCCATGGCTGACCAAATGGCCAAACAGTGGTCTTTAGACCCGTAGCGGTGCTTGGCCAAGACTATCAGTGCGCTGGCAGAGGTCCGCGCGGGCTTCGAAGCGCCAACTTCAGCCGCCCGTCCTGAAGGCTCTACGTGTCCGCTTTGAACGTTTGAGGGCACAAAACGCATCTACGCGTTGAGGCAAGTGCAACGCGCGCGTCGGCGCCACCCCAATCAAACCAGCGCGCGAGCTGTGGCCATGTGAAGGTGTGGCCGTATGGACTTGTGTACATGTGAAGCCGTGGTCCCGCGTGAAGTCGGCAACGTGGACTCGGACGCCGGCAAAGATCGAGTTAGCGTTGGCAAAAGGTAGACAGCACCCGGACTTCCCCAGTGGTCACCCACCTGAGTACTACCCGAGCTTGAGGATGCTTAACTTCGCAGAGCGAACGGGATACAGTGTTCTCATCCTAAGATGGCCGTCTACAGAGGTCTATGCTGGTCCACGCGGCCCCATGGCTGACCAAATGGCCAAACAGTGGTCTTTAGACCCGTAGCGGTGCTTGGCCAAGACTATCAGTGCGCTGGCAGAGGTCCGCGCGGGAAGCGCCAACTTCAGCCGCCCGTCCTGAAGGCTCTACGTGTCCGCTTTGAACGTTTGAGGGCACAAAACGCATCTACGCGTTGAGGCAAGTGCAACGCGCGCGTCGGCGCCACCCCAATCAAACCAGCGCGCGAGCTGTGGCCATGTGAAGGTGTGGCCGTATGGACTTGTGTACATGTGAAGCCGTGGTCCCGCGTGAAGTCGGCAACGTGGACTCGGACGCCGGCAAAGATCGAGTTAGCGTTGGCAAAGGTAGACAGCACCCGGACTTCCCCAGTGGTCACCCACCTGAGTACTACCCGAGCTTGAGGATGCTTAACTTCGCAGAGCGAACGGGATACAGTGTTCTCATCCTAAGATGGCCGTCTACAGAGGTCTATGCTGGTCCACGCGGCCCCATGGCTGACCAAATGGCCAAACAGTGGTCTTTAGACCCGTAGCGGTGCTTGCCAAGACTATCAGTGCGCTGGCAGAGGTCCGCGCGGGCTTCGAAGCGCCAACTTCAGCCGCCCGTCCTGAAGGCTCTACGTGTCCGCTTTGAACGTTTGAGGGCACAAAACGCATCTACGCGTTGAGGCAAGTGCAACGCGCGCGTCAGCGCCACCCCAATCAAACCAGCGCGCGAGCTGTGGCCATGTGAAGGTGTGGCCGTATGGACTTGTGTACATGTGAAGCCGTGGTCCCGCGTGAAGTCGGCAACGTGGACTCGGACGCCGGCAAAGATCGAGTTAGCGTTGGCAAAGGTAGACAGCACCCGGACTTCCCCAGTGGTCACCCACCTGAGTACTACCCGAGCTTGAGGATGCTTAACTTCGCAGAGCGAACGGGATACAGTGTTCTCATCCTAAGATGGCCGTCTACAGAGGTCTATGCTGGTCCACGCGGCCCCATGGCTGACCAAATGGCCAAACAGTGGTCTTTAGACCCGTAGCGGTGCTTGGCCAAGACTATCAGTGCGCTGGCAGAGGTCCGCGCGGGCTTCGAAGCGCCAACTTCAGCCGCCCGTCCTGAAGGCTCTACGTGTCCGCTTTGAACGTTTGAGGGCACAAAACGCATCTACGCGTTGAGGCAAGTGCAACGCGCGCGTCAGCGCCACCCCAATCAAACCAGCGCGCGAGCTGTGGCCATGTGAAGGTGTGGCCGTATGGACTTGTGTACATGTGAAGCCGTGGTCCCGCGTGAAGTCGGCAACGTGGACTCGGACGCCGGCAAAGATCGAGTTAGCGTTGGCAAAGGTAGACAGCACCCGGACTTCCCCAGTGGTCACCCACCTGAGTACTACCCGAGCTTGAGGATGCTTAACTTCGCAGAGCGAACGGGATACAGTGTTCTCATCCTAAGATGGCCGTCTACAGAGGTCTATGCTGGTCCACGCGGCCCCATGGCTGACCAAATGGCCAAACAGTGGTCTTTAGACCCGTAGCGGTGCTTGGCCAAGACTATCAGTGCGCTGGCAGAGGTCCGCGCGGGCTTCGAAGCGCCAACTTCAGCCGCCCGTCCTGAAGGCTCTACGTGTCCGCTTTGAACGTTTGAGGGCACAAAACGCATCTACGCGTTGAGGCAAGTGCAACGCGCGCGTCGGCGCCACCCCAATCAAACCAGCGCGCGAGCTGTGGCCATGTGAAGGTGTGGCCGTATGGACTTGTGTACATGTGAAGCCGTGGTCCCGCGTGAAGTCGGCAACGTGGACTCGGACGCCGGCAAAGATCGAGTTAGCGTTGGCAAAGGTAGACAGCACCCGGACTTCCCCAGTGGTCACCCACCTGAGTACTACCCGAGCTTGAGGATGCTTAACTTCGCAGAGCGAACGGGATACAGTGTTCTCATCCTAAGATGGCCGTCTACAGAGGTCTATGCTGGTCCACGCGGCCCCATGGCTGACCAAATGGCCAAACAGTGGTCTTTAGACCCGTAGCGGTGCTTGGCCAAGACTATCAGTGCGCTGGCAGAGGTCCGCGCGGGCTTCGAAGCGCCAACTTCAGCCGCCCGTCCTGAAGGCTCTACGTGTCCGCTTTGAACGTTTGAGGGCACAAAACGCATCTACGCGTTGAGGCAAGTGCAACGCGCGCGTCGGCGCCACCCCAATCAAACCAGCGCGCGAGCTGTGGCCATGTGAAGGTGTGGCCGTATGGACTTGTGTACATGTGAAGCCGTGGTCCCGCGTGAAGTCGGCAACGTGGACTCGGACGCCGGCAAAGATCGAGTTAGCGTTGGCAAAGGTAGACAGCACCCGGACTTCCCCAGTGGTCACCCACCTGAGTACTACCCGAGCTTGAGGATGCTTAACTTCGCAGAGCGAACGGGATACAGTGTTCTCATCCTAAGATGGCCGTCTACAGAGGTCTATGCTGGTCCACGCGGCCCCATGGCTGACCAAATGGCCAAACAGTGGTCTTTAGACCCGTAGCGGTGCTTGGCCAAGACTATCAGTGCGCTGGCAGAGGTCCGCGCGGGCTTCGAAGCGCCAACTTCAGCCGCCCGTCCTGAAGGCTCTACGTGTCCGCTTTGAACGTTTGAGGGCACAAAACGCATCTACGCGTTGAGGCAAGTGCAACGCGCGCGTCGGCGCCACCCCAATCAAACCAGCGCGCGAGCTGTGGCCATGTGAAGGTGTGGCCGTATGGACTTGTGTACATGTGAAGCCGTGGTCCCGCGTGAAGTCGGCAACGTGGACTCGGACGCCGGCAAAGATCGAGTTAGCGTTGGCAAAGGTAGACAGCACCCGGACTTCCCCAGTGGTCACCCACCTGAGTACTACCCGAGCTTGAGGATGCTTAACTTCGCAGAGCGAACGGGATACGGTGTTCTCATCCTAAGATGGCCGTCTACAGAGGTCTATGCTGGTCCACGCGGCCCCATGGCTGACCAAATGGCCAAACAGTGGTCTTTAGACCCGTAGCGGTGCTTGGCCAAGACTATCAGTGCGCTGGCAGAGGTCCGCGCGGGCTTCGAAGCGCCAACTTCAGCCGCCCGTCCTGAAGGCTCTACGTGTCCGCTTTGAACGTTTGAGGGCACAAAACGCATCTACGCGTTGAGGCAAGTGCAACGCGCGCGTCGGCGCCACCCCAATCAAACCAGCGCGCGAGCTGTGGCCATGTGAAGGTGTGGCCGTATGGACTTGTGTACATGTGAAGCCGTGGTCCCGCGTGAAGTCGGCAACGTGGACTCGGACGCCGGCAAAGATCGAGTTAGCGTTGGCAAAGGTAGACAGCACCCGGACTTCCCCAGTGGTCACCCACCTGAGTACTACCCGAGCTTGAGGATGCTTAACTTCGCAGAGCGAACGGGATACGGTGTTCTCATCCTAAGATGGCCGTCTACAGAGGTCTATGCTGGTCCACGCGGCCCCATGGCTGACCAAATGGCCAAACAGTGGTCTTTAGACCCGTAGCGGTGCTTGGCCAAGACTATCAGTGCGCTGGCAGAGGTCCGCGCGGGCTTCGAAGCGCCAACTTCAGCCGCCCGTCCTGAAGGCTCTACGTGTCCGCTTTGAACGTTTGAGGGCACAAAACGCATCTACGCGTTGAGGCAAGTGCAACGCGCGCGTCGGCGCCACCCCAATCAAACCAGCGCGCGAGCTGTGGCCATGTGAAGGTGTGGCCGTATGGACTTGTGTACATGTGAAGCCGTGGTCCCGCGTGAAGTCGGCAACGTGGACTCGGACGCCGGCAAAGATCGAGTTAGCGTTGGCAAAGGTAGACAGCACCCGGACTTCCCCAGTGGTCACCCACCTGAGTACTACCCGAGCTTGAGGATGCTTAACTTCGCAGAGCGAACGGGATACGGTGTTCTCATCCTAAGATGGCCGTCTACAGAGGTCTATGCTGGTCCACGCGGCCCCATGGCTGACCAAATGGCCAAACAGTGGTCTTTAGACCCGTAGCGGTGCTTGGCCAAGACTATCAGTGCGCTGGCAGAGGTCCGCGCGGGCTTCGAAGCGCCAACTTCAGCCGCCCGTCCTGAAGGCTCTACGTGTCCGCTTTGAACGTTTGAGGGCACAAAACGCATCTACGCGTTGAGGCAAGTGCAACGCGCGCGTCGGCGCCACCCCAATCAAACCAGCGCGCGAGCTGTGGCCATGTGAAGGTGTGGCCGTATGGACTTGTGTACATGTGAAGCCGTGGTCCCGCGTGAAGTCGGCAACGTGGACTCGGACGCCGGCAAAGATCGAGTTAGCGTTGGCAAAGGTAGACAGCACCCGGACTTCCCCAGTGGTCACCCACCTGAGTACTACCCGAGCTTGAGGATGCTTAACTTCGCAGAGCGAACGGGATACGGTGTTCTCATCCTAAGATGGCCGTCTACAGAGGTCTATGCTGGTCCACGCGGCCCCATGGCTGACCAAATGGCCAAACAGTGGTCTTTAGACCCGTAGCGGTGCTTGGCCAAGACTATCAGTGCGCTGGCAGAGGTCCGCGCGGGCTTCGAAGCGCCAACTTCAGCCGCCCGTCCTGAAGGCTCTACGTGTCCGCTTTGAACGTTTGAGGGCACAAAACGCATCTACGCGTTGAGGCAAGTGCAACGCGCGTCGGCGCCACCCCAATCAAACCAGCGCGCGAGCTGTGGCCATGTGAAGGTGTGGCCGTATGGACTTGTGTACATGTGAAGCCGTGGTCCCGCGTGAAGTCGGCAACGTGGACTCGGACGCCGGCAAAGATCGAGTTAGCGTTGGCAAAGGTAGACAGCACCCGGACTTCCCCAGTGGTCACCCACCTGAGTACTACCCGAGCTTGAGGATGCTTAACTTCGCAGAGCGAACGGGATACGGTGTTCTCATCCTAAGATGGCCGTCTACAGAGGTCTATGCTGGTCCACGCGGCCCCATGGCTGACCAAATGGCCAAACAGTGGTCTTTAGACCCGTAGCGGTGCTTGGCCAAGACTATCAGTGCGCTGGCAGAGGTCCGCGCGGGCTTCGAAGCGCCAACTTCAGCCGCCCGTCCTGAAGGCTCTACGTGTCCGCTTTGAACGTTTGAGGGCACAAAACGCATCTACGCGTTGAGGCAAGTGCAACGCGCGCGTCGGCGCCACCCCAATCAAACCAGCGCGCGAGCTGTGGCCATGTGAAGGTGTGGCCGTATGGACTTGTGTACATGTGAAGCCGTGGTCCCGCGTGAAGTCGGCAACGTGGACTCGGACGCCGGCAAAGATCGAGTTAGCGTTGGCAAAGGTAGACAGCACCCGGACTTCCCCAGTGGTCACCCACCTGAGTACTACCCGAGCTTGAGGATGCTTAACTTCGCAGAGCGAACGGGATACGGTGTTCTCATCCTAAGATGGCCGTCTACAGAGGTCTATGCTGGTCCACGCGGCCCCATGGCTGACCAAATGGCCAAACAGTGGTCTTTAGACCCGTAGCGGTGCTTGGCCAAGACTATCAGTGCGCTGGCAGAGGTCCGCGCGGGCTTCGAAGCGCCAACTTCAGCCGCCCGTCCTGAAGGCTCTACGTGTCCGCTTTGAACGTTTGAGGGCACAAAACGCATCTACGCGTTGAGGCAAGTGCAACGCGCGCGTCGGCGCCACCCCAATCAAACCAGCGCGCGAGCTGTGGCCATGTGAAGGTGTGGCCGTATGGACTTGTGTACATGTGAAGCCGTGGTCCCGCGTGAAGTCGGCAACGTGGACTCGGACGCCGGCAAAGATCGAGTTAGCGTTGGCAAAGGTAGACAGCACCCGGACTTCCCCAGTGGTCACCCACCTGAGTACTACCCGAGCTTGAGGATGCTTAACTTCGCAGAGCGAACGGGATACGGTGTTCTCATCCTAAGATGGCCGTCTACAGAGGTCTATGCTGGTCCACGCGGCCCCATGGCTGACCAAATGGCCAAACAGTGGTCTTTAGACCCGTAGCGGTGCTTGGCCAAGACTATCAGTGCGCTGGCAGAGGTCCGCGCGGGCTTCGAAGCGCCAACTTCAGCCGCCCGTCCTGAAGGCTCTACGTGTCCGCTTTGAACGTTTGAGGGCACAAAACGCATCTACGCGTTGAGGCAAGTGCAACGCGCGCGTCGGCGCCACCCCAATCAAACCAGCGCGCGAGCTGTGGCCATGTGAAGGTGTGGCCGTATGGACTTGTGTACATGTGAAGCCGTGGTCCCGCGTGAAGTCGGCAACGTGGACTCGGACGCCGGCAAAGATCGAGTTAGCGTTGGCAAAAGGTAGACAGCACCCGGACTTCCCCAGTGGTCACCCACCTGAGTACTACCCGAGCTTGAGGATGCTTAACTTCGCAGAGCGAACGGGATACGGTGTTCTCATCCTAAGATGGCCGTCTACAGAGGTCTATGCTGGTCCACGCGGCCCCATGGCTGACCAAATGGCCAAACAGTGGTCTTTAGACCCGTAGCGGTGCTTGGCCAAGACTATCAGTGCGCTGGCAGAGGTCCGCGCGGGCTTCGAAGCGCCAACTTCAGCCGCCCGTCCTGAAGGCTCTACGTGTCCGCTTTGAACGTTTGAGGGCACAAAACGCATCTACGCGTTGAGGCAAGTGCAACGCGCGCGTCGGCGCCACCCCAATCAAACCAGCGCGCGAGCTGTGGCCATGTGAAGGTGTGGCCGTATGGACTTGTGTACATGTGAAGCCGTGGTCCCGCGTGAAGTCGGCAACGTGGACTCGGACGCCGGCAAAGATCGAGTTAGCGTTGGCAAAGGTAGACAGCACCCGGACTTCCCCAGTGGTCACCCACCTGAGTACTACCCGAGCTTGAGGATGCTTAACTTCGCAGAGCGAACGGGATACAGTGTTCTCATCCTAAGATGGCCGTCTACAGAGGTCTATGCTGGTCCACGCGGCCCCATGGCTGACCAAATGGCCAAACAGTGGTCTTTAGACCCGTAGCGGTGCTTGGCCAAGACTATCAGTGCGCTGGCAGAGGTCCGCGCGGGCTTCGAAGCGCCAACTTCAGCCGCCCGTCCTGAAGGCTCTACGTGTCCGCTTTGAACGTTTGAGGGCACAAAACGCATCTACGCGTTGAGGCAAGTGCAACGCGCGCGTCGGCGCCACCCCAATCAAACCAGCGCGCGAGCTGTGGCCATGTGAAGGTGTGGCCGTATGGACTTGTGTACATGTGAAGCCGTGGTCCCGCGTGAAGTCGGCAACGTGGACTCGGACGCCGGCAAAGATCGAGTTAGCGTTGGCAAAGGTAGACAGCACCCGGACTTCCCCAGTGGTCACCCACCTGAGTACTACCCGAGCTTGAGGATGCTTAACTTCGCAGAGCGAACGGGATACGGTGTTCTCATCCTAAGATGGCCGTCTACAGAGGTCTATGCTGGTCCACGCGGCCCCATGGCTGACCAAATGGCCAAACAGTGGTCTTTAGACCCGTAGCGGTGCTTGGCCAAGACTATCAGTGCGCTGGCAGAGGTCCGCGCGGGCTTCGAAGCGCCAACTTCAGCCGCCCGTCCTGAAGGCTCTACGTGTCCGCTTTGAACGTTTGAGGGCACAAAACGCATCTACGCGTTGAGGCAAGTGCAACGCGCGCGTCGGCGCCACCCCAATCAAACCAGCGCGCGAGCTGTGGCCATGTGAAGGTGTGGCCGTATGGACTTGTGTACATGTGAAGCCGTGGTCCCGCGTGAAGTCGGCAACGTGGACTCGGACGCCGGCAAAGATCGAGTTAGCGTTGGCAAAGGTAGACAGCACCCGGACTTCCCCAGTGGTCACCCACCTGAGTACTACCCGAGCTTGAGGATGCTTAACTTCGCAGAGCGAACGGGATACGGTGTTCTCATCCTAAGATGGCCGTCTACAGAGGTCTATGCTGGTCCACGCGGCCCCATGGCTGACCAAATGGCCAAACAGTGGTCTTTAGACCCGTAGCGGTGCTTGGCCAAGACTATCAGTGCGCTGGCAGAGGTCCGCGCGGGCTTCGAAGCGCCAACTTCAGCCGCCCGTCCTGAAGGCTCTACGTGTCCGCTTTGAACGTTTGAGGGCACAAAACGCATCTACGCGTTGAGGCAAGTGCAACGCGCGCGTCGGCGCCACCCCAATCAAACCAGCGCGCGAGCTGTGGCCATGTGAAGGTGTGGCCGTATGGACTTGTGTACATGTGAAGCCGTGGTCCCGCGTGAAGTCGGCAACGTGGACTCGGACGCCGGCAAAGATCGAGTTAGCGTTGGCAAAGGTAGACAGCACCCGGACTTCCCCAGTGGTCACCCACCTGAGTACTACCCGAGCTTGAGGATGCTTAACTTCGCAGAGCGAACGGGATACAGTGTTCTCATCCTAAGATGGCCGTCTACAGAGGTCTATGCTGGTCCACGCGGCCCCATGGCTGACCAAATGGCCAAACAGTGGTCTTTAGACCCGTAGCGGTGCTTGGCCAAGACTATCAGTGCGCTGGCAGAGGTCCGCGCGGGCTTCGAAGCGCCAACTTCAGCCGCCCGTCCTGAAGGCTCTACGTGTCCGCTTTGAACGTTTGAGGGCACAAAACGCATCTACGCGTTGAGGCAAGTGCAACGCGCGCGTCGGCGCCACCCCAATCAAACCAGCGCGCGAGCTGTGGCCATGTGAAGGTGTGGCCGTATGGACTTGTGTACATGTGAAGCCGTGGTCCCGCGTGAAGTCGGCAACGTGGACTCGGACGCCGGCAAAGATCGAGTTAGCGTTGGCAAAGGTAGACAGCACCCGGACTTCCCCAGTGGTCACCCACCTGAGTACTACCCGAGCTTGAGGATGCTTAACTTCGCAGAGCGAACGGGATACGGTGTTCTCATCCTAAGATGGCCGTCTACAGAGGTCTATGCTGGTCCACGCGGCCCCATGGCTGACCAAATGGCCAAACAGTGGTCTTTAGACCCGTAGCGGTGCTTGGCCAAGACTATCAGTGCGCTGGCAGAGGTCCGCGCGGGCTTCGAAGCGCCAACTTCAGCCGCCCGTCCTGAAGGCTCTACGTGTCCGCTTTGAACGTTTGAGGGCACAAAACGCATCTACGCGTTGAGGCAAGTGCAACGCGCGCGTCGGCGCCACCCCAATCAAACCAGCGCGCGAGCTGTGGCCATGTGAAGGTGTGGCCGTATGGACTTGTGTACATGTGAAGCCGTGGTCCCGCGTGAAGTCGGCAACGTGGACTCGGACGCCGGCAAAGATCGAGTTAGCGTTGGCAAAGGTAGACAGCACCCGGACTTCCCCAGTGGTCACCCACCTGAGTACTACCCGAGCTTGAGGATGCTTAACTTCGCAGAGCGAACGGGATACGGTGTTCTCATCCTAAGATGGCCGTCTACAGAGGTCTATGCTGGTCCACGCGGCCCCATGGCTGACCAAATGGCCAAACAGTGGTCTTTAGACCCGTAGCGGTGCTTGGCCAAGACTATCAGTGCGCTGGCAGAGGTCCGCGCGGGCTTCGAAGCGCCAACTTCAGCCGCCCGTCCTGAAGGCTCTACGTGTCCGCTTTGAACGTTTGAGGGCACAAAACGCATCTACGCGTTGAGGCAAGTGCAACGCGCGCGTCGGCGCCACCCCAATCAAACCAGCGCGCGAGCTGTGGCCATGTGAAGGTGTGGCCGTATGGACTTGTGTACATGTGAAGCCGTGGTCCCGCGTGAAGTCGGCAACGTGGACTCGGACGCCGGCAAAGATCGAGTTAGCGTTGGCAAAGGTAGACAGCACCCGGACTTCCCCAGTGGTCACCCACCTGAGTACTACCCGAGCTTGAGGATGCTTAACTTCGCAGAGCGAACGGGATACGGTGTTCTCATCCTAAGATGGCCGTCTACAGAGGTCTATGCTGGTCCACGCGGCCCCATGGCTGACCAAATGGCCAAACAGTGGTCTTTAGACCCGTAGCGGTGCTTGGCCAAGACTATCAGTGCGCTGGCAGAGGTCCGCGCGGGCTTCGAAGCGCCAACTTCAGCCGCCCGTCCTGAAGGCTCTACGTGTCCGCTTTGAACGTTTGAGGGCACAAAACGCATCTACGCGTTGAGGCAAGTGCAACGCGCGCGTCGGCGCCACCCCAATCAAACCAGCGCGCGAGCTGTGGCCATGTGAAGGTGTGGCCGTATGGACTTGTGTACATGTGAAGCCGTGGTCCCGCGTGAAGTCGGCAACGTGGACTCGGACGCCGGCAAAGATCGAGTTAGCGTTGGCAAAGGTAGACAGCACCCGGACTTCCCCAGTGGTCACCCACCTGAGTACTACCCGAGCTTGAGGATGCTTAACTTCGCAGAGCGAACGGGATACAGTGTTCTCATCCTAAGATGGCCGTCTACAGAGGTCTATGCTGGTCCACGCGGCCCCATGGCTGACCAAATGGCCAAACAGTGGTCTTTAGACCCGTAGCGGTGCTTGGCCAAGACTATCAGTGCGCTGGCAGAGGTCCGCGCGGGCTTCGAAGCGCCAACTTCAGCCGCCCGTCCTGAAGGCTCTACGTGTCCGCTTTGAACGTTTGAGGGCACAAAACGCATCTACGCGTTGAGGCAAGTGCAACGCGCGCGTCGGCGCCACCCCAATCAAACCAGCGCGCGAGCTGTGGCCATGTGAAGGTGTGGCCGTATGGACTTGTGTACATGTGAAGCCGTGGTCCCGCGTGAAGTCGGCAACGTGGACTCGGACGCCGGCAAAGATCGAGTTAGCGTTGGCAAAGGTAGACAGCACCCGGACTTCCCCAGTGGTCACCCACCTGAGTACTACCCGAGCTTGAGGATGCTTAACTTCGCAGAGCGAACGGGATACAGTGTTCTCATCCTAAGATGGCCGTCTACAGAGGTCTATGCTGGTCCACGCGGCCCCATGGCTGACCAAATGGCCAAACAGTGGTCTTTAGACCCGTAGCGGTGCTTGGCCAAGACTATCAGTGCGCTGGCAGAGGTCCGCGCGGGCTTCGAAGCGCCAACTTCAGCCGCCCGTCCTGAAGGCTCTACGTGTCCGCTTTGAACGTTTGAGGGCACAAAACGCATCTACGCGTTGAGGCAAGTGCAACGCGCGCGTCGGCGCCACCCCAATCAAACCAGCGCGCGAGCTGTGGCCATGTGAAGGTGTGGCCGTATGGACTTGTGTACATGTGAAGCCGTGGTCCCGCGTGAAGTCGGCAACGTGGACTCGGACGCCGGCAAAGATCGAGTTAGCGTTGGCAAAGGTAGACAGCACCCGGACTTCCCCAGTGGTCACCCACCTGAGTACTACCCGAGCTTGAGGATGCTTAACTTCGCAGAGCGAACGGGATACAGTGTTCTCATCCTAAGATGGCCGTCTACAGAGGTCTATGCTGGTCCACGCGGCCCCATGGCTGACCAAATGGCCAAACAGTGGTCTTTAGACCCGTAGCGGTGCTTGGCCAAGACTATCAGTGCGCTGGCAGAGGTCCGCGCGGGCTTCGAAGCGCCAACTTCAGCCGCCCGTCCTGAAGGCTCTACGTGTCCGCTTTGAACGTTTGAGGGCACAAAACGCATCTACGCGTTGAGGCAAGTGCAACGCGCGCGTCGGCGCCACCCCAATCAAACCAGCGCGCGAGCTGTGGCCATGTGAAGGTGTGGCCGTATGGACTTGTGTACATGTGAAGCCGTGGTCCCGCGTGAAGTCGGCAACGTGGACTCGGACGCCGGCAAAGATCGAGTTAGCGTTGGCAAAGGTAGACAGCACCCGGACTTCCCCAGTGGTCACCCACCTGAGTACTACCCGAGCTTGAGGATGCTTAACTTCGCAGAGCGAACGGGATACGGTGTTCTCATCCTAAGATGGCCGTCTACAGAGGTCTATGCTGGTCCACGCGGCCCCATGGCTGACCAAATGGCCAAACAGTGGTCTTTAGACCCGTAGCGGTGCTTGGCCAAGACTATCAGTGCGCTGGCAGAGGTCCGCGCGGGCTTCGAAGCGCCAACTTCAGCCGCCCGTCCTGAAGGCTCTACGTGTCCGCTTTGAACGTTTGAGGGCACAAAACGCATCTACGCGTTGAGGCAAGTGCAACGCGCGCGTCGGCGCCACCCCAATCAAACCAGCGCGCGAGCTGTGGCCATGTGAAGGTGTGGCCGTATGGACTTGTGTACATGTGAAGCCGTGGTCCCGCGTGAAGTCGGCAACGTGGACTCGGACGCCGGCAAAGATCGAGTTAGCGTTGGCAAAAGGTAGACAGCACCCGGACTTCCCCAGTGGTCACCCACCTGAGTACTACCCGAGCTTGAGGATGCTTAACTTCGCAGAGCGAACGGGATACGGTGTTCTCATCCTAAGATGGCCGTCTACAGAGGTCTATGCTGGTCCACGCGGCCCCATGGCTGACCAAATGGCCAAACAGTGGTCTTTAGACCCGTAGCGGTGCTTGGCCAAGACTATCAGTGCGCTGGCAGAGGTCCGCGCGGGCTTCGAAGCGCCAACTTCAGCCGCCCGTCCTGAAGGCTCTACGTGTCCGCTTTGAACGTTTGAGGGCACAAAACGCATCTACGCGTTGAGGCAAGTGCAACGCGCGCGTCGGCGCCACCCCAATCAAACCAGCGCGCGAGCTGTGGCCATGTGAAGGTGTGGCCGTATGGACTTGTGTACATGTGAAGCCGTGGTCCCGCGTGAAGTCGGCAACGTGGACTCGGACGCCGGCAAAGATCGAGTTAGCGTTGGCAAAGGTAGACAGCACCCGGACTTCCCCAGTGGTCACCCACCTGAGTACTACCCGAGCTTGAGGATGCTTAACTTCGCAGAGCGAACGGGATACAGTGTTCTCATCCTAAGATGGCCGTCTACAGAGGTCTATGCTGGTCCACGCGGCCCCATGGCTGACCAAATGGCCAAACAGTGGTCTTTAGACCCGTAGCGGTGCTTGGCCAAGACTATCAGTGCGCTGGCAGAGGTCCGCGCGGGCTTCGAAGCGCCAACTTCAGCCGCCCGTCCTGAAGGCTCTACGTGTCCGCTTTGAACGTTTGAGGGCACAAAACGCATCTACGCGTTGAGGCAAGTGCAACGCGCGCGTCGGCGCCACCCCAATCAAACCAGCGCGCGAGCTGTGGCCATGTGAAGGTGTGGCCGTATGGACTTGTGTACATGTGAAGCCGTGGTCCCGCGTGAAGTCGGCAACGTGGACTCGGACGCCGGCAAAGATCGAGTTAGCGTTGGCAAAGGTAGACAGCACCCGGACTTCCCCAGTGGTCACCCACCTGAGTACTACCCGAGCTTGAGGATGCTTAACTTCGCAGAGCGAACGGGATACGGTGTTCTCATCCTAAGATGGCCGTCTACAGAGGTCTATGCTGGTCCACGCGGCCCCATGGCTGACCAAATGGCCAAACAGTGGTCTTTAGACCCGTAGCGGTGCTTGGCCAAGACTATCAGTGCGCTGGCAGAGGTCCGCGCGGGCTTCGAAGCGCCAACTTCAGCCGCCCGTCCTGAAGGCTCTACGTGTCCGCTTTGAACGTTTGAGGGCACAAAACGCATCTACGCGTTGAGGCAAGTGCAACGCGCGCGTCGGCGCCACCCCAATCAAACCAGCGCGCGAGCTGTGGCCATGTGAAGGTGTGGCCGTATGGACTTGTGTACATGTGAAGCCGTGGTCCCGCGTGAAGTCGGCAACGTGGACTCGGACGCCGGCAAAGATCGAGTTAGCGTTGGCAAAGGTAGACAGCACCCGGACTTCCCCAGTGGTCACCCACCTGAGTACTACCCGAGCTTGAGGATGCTTAACTTCGCAGAGCGAACGGGATACGGTGTTCTCATCCTAAGATGGCCGTCTACAGAGGTCTATGCTGGTCCACGCGGCCCCATGGCTGACCAAATGGCCAAACAGTGGTCTTTAGACCCGTAGCGGTGCTTGGCCAAGACTATCAGTGCGCTGGCAGAGGTCCGCGCGGGCTTCGAAGCGCCAACTTCAGCCGCCCGTCCTGAAGGCTCTACGTGTCCGCTTTGAACGTTTGAGGGCACAAAACGCATCTACGCGTTGAGGCAAGTGCAACGCGCGTCGGCGCCACCCCAATCAAACCAGCGCGCGAGCTGTGGCCATGTGAAGGTGTGGCCGTATGGACTTGTGTACATGTGAAGCCGTGGTCCCGCGTGAAGTCGGCAACGTGGACTCGGACGCCGGCAAAGATCGAGTTAGCGTTGGCAAAGGTAGACAGCACCCGGACTTCCCCAGTGGTCACCCACCTGAGTACTACCCGAGCTTGAGGATGCTTAACTTCGCAGAGCGAACGGGATACGGTGTTCTCATCCTAAGATGGCCGTCTACAGAGGTCTATGCTGGTCCACGCGGCCCCATGGCTGACCAAATGGCCAAACAGTGGTCTTTAGACCCGTAGCGGTGCTTGGCCAAGACTATCAGTGCGCTGGCAGAGGTCCGCGCGGGCTTCGAAGCGCCAACTTCAGCCGCCCGTCCTGAAGGCTCTACGTGTCCGCTTTGAACGTTTGAGGGCACAAAACGCATCTACGCGTTGAGGCAAGTGCAACGCGCGCGTCGGCGCCACCCCAATCAAACCAGCGCGCGAGCTGTGGCCATGTGAAGGTGTGGCCGTATGGACTTGTGTACATGTGAAGCCGTGGTCCCGCGTGAAGTCGGCAACGTGGACTCGGACGCCGGCAAAGATCGAGTTAGCGTTGGCAAAGGTAGACAGCACCCGGACTTCCCCAGTGGTCACCCACCTGAGTACTACCCGAGCTTGAGGATGCTTAACTTCGCAGAGCGAACGGGATACGGTGTTCTCATCCTAAGATGGCCGTCTACAGAGGTCTATGCTGGTCCACGCGGCCCCATGGCTGACCAAATGGCCAAACAGTGGTCTTTAGACCCGTAGCGGTGCTTGGCCAAGACTATCAGTGCGCTGGCAGAGGTCCGCGCGGGCTTCGAAGCGCCAACTTCAGCCGCCCGTCCTGAAGGCTCTACGTGTCCGCTTTGAACGTTTGAGGGCACAAAACGCATCTACGCGTTGAGGCAAGTGCAACGCGCGCGTCGGCGCCACCCCAATCAAACCAGCGCGCGAGCTGTGGCCATGTGAAGGTGTGGCCGTATGGACTTGTGTACATGTGAAGCCGTGGTCCCGCGTGAAGTCGGCAACGTGGACTCGGACGCCGGCAAAAGATCGAGTTAGCGTTGGCAAAGGTAGACAGCACCCGGACTTCCCCAGTGGTCACCCACCTGAGTACTACCCGAGCTTGAGGATGCTTAACTTCGCAGAGCGAACGGGATACGGTGTTCTCATCCTAAGATGGCCGTCTACAGAGGTCTATGCTGGTCCACGCGGCCCCATGGCTGACCAAATGGCCAAACAGTGGTCTTTAGACCCGTAGCGGTGCTTGGCCAAGACTATCAGTGCGCTGGCAGAGGTCCGCGCGGGCTTCGAAGCGCCAACTTCAGCCGCCCGTCCTGAAGGCTCTACGTGTCCGCTTTGAACGTTTGAGGGCACAAAACGCATCTACGCGTTGAGGCAAGTGCAACGCGCGCGTCGGCGCCACCCCAATCAAACCAGCGCGCGAGCTGTGGCCATGTGAAGGTGTGGCCGTATGGACTTGTGTACATGTGAAGCCGTGGTCCCGCGTGAAGTCGGCAACGTGGACTCGGACGCCGGCAAAGATCGAGTTAGCGTTGGCAAAGGTAGACAGCACCCGGACTTCCCCAGTGGTCACCCACCTGAGTACTACCCGAGCTTGAGGATGCTTAACTTCGCAGAGCGAACGGGATACGGTGTTCTCATCCTAAGATGGCCGTCTACAGAGGTCTATGCTGGTCCACGCGGCCCCATGGCTGACCAAATGGCCAAACAGTGGTCTTTAGACCCGTAGCGGTGCTTGGCCAAGACTATCAGTGCGCTGGCAGAGGTCCGCGCGGGCTTCGAAGCGCCAACTTCAGCCGCCCGTCCTGAAGGCTCTACGTGTCCGCTTTGAACGTTTGAGGGCACAAAACGCATCTACGCGTTGAGGCAAGTGCAACGCGCGCGTCGGCGCCACCCCAATCAAACCAGCGCGCGAGCTGTGGCCATGTGAAGGTGTGGCCGTATGGACTTGTGTACATGTGAAGCCGTGGTCCCGCGTGAAGTCGGCAACGTGGACTCGGACGCCGGCAAAAGATCGAGTTAGCGTTGGCAAAGGTAGACAGCACCCGGACTTCCCCAGTGGTCACCCACCTGAGTACTACCCGAGCTTGAGGATGCTTAACTTCGCAGAGCGAACGGGATACGGTGTTCTCATCCTAAGATGGCCGTCTACAGAGGTCTATGCTGGTCCACGCGGCCCCATGGCTGACCAAATGGCCAAACAGTGGTCTTTAGACCCGTAGCGGTGCTTGGCCAAGACTATCAGTGCGCTGGCAGAGGTCCGCGCGGGCTTCGAAGCGCCAACTTCAGCCGCCCGTCCTGAAGGCTCTACGTGTCCGCTTTGAACGTTTGAGGGCACAAAACGCATCTACGCGTTGAGGCAAGTGCAACGCGCGCGTCGGCGCCACCCCAATCAAACCAGCGCGCGAGCTGTGGCCATGTGAAGGTGTGGCCGTATGGACTTGTGTACATGTGAAGCCGTGGTCCCGCGTGAAGTCGGCAACGTGGACTCGGACGCCGGCAAAGATCGAGTTAGCGTTGGCAAAGGTAGACAGCACCCGGACTTCCCCAGTGGTCACCCACCTGAGTACTACCCGAGCTTGAGGATGCTTAACTTCGCAGAGCGAACGGGATACGGTGTTCTCATCCTAAGATGGCCGTCTACAGAGGTCTATGCTGGTCCACGCGGCCCCATGGCTGACCAAATGGCCAAACAGTGGTCTTTAGACCCGTAGCGGTGCTTGGCCAAGACTATCAGTGCGCTGGCAGAGGTCCGCGCGGGCTTCGAAGCGCCAACTTCAGCCGCCCGTCCTGAAGGCTCTACGTGTCCGCTTTGAACGTTTGAGGGCACAAAACGCATCTACGCGTTGAGGCAAGTGCAACGCGCGTCGGCGCCACCCCAATCAAACCAGCGCGCGAGCTGTGGCCATGTGAAGGTGTGGCCGTATGGACTTGTGTACATGTGAAGCCGTGGTCCCGCGTGAAGTCGGCAACGTGGACTCGGACGCCGGCAAAGATCGAGTTAGCGTTGGCAAAGGTAGACAGCACCCGGACTTCCCCAGTGGTCACCCACCTGAGTACTACCCGAGCTTGAGGATGCTTAACTTCGCAGAGCGAACGGGATACGGTGTTCTCATCCTAAGATGGCCGTCTACAGAGGTCTATGCTGGTCCACGCGGCCCCATGGCTGACCAAATGGCCAAACAGTGGTCTTTAGACCCGTAGCGGTGCTTGGCCAAGACTATCAGTGCGCTGGCAGAGGTCCGCGCGGGCTTCGAAGCGCCAACTTCAGCCGCCCGTCCTGAAGGCTCTACGTGTCCGCTTTGAACGTTTGAGGGCACAAAACGCATCTACGCGTTGAGGCAAGTGCAACGCGCGCGTCGGCGCCACCCCAATCAAACCAGCGCGCGAGCTGTGGCCATGTGAAGGTGTGGCCGTATGGACTTGTGTACATGTGAAGCCGTGGTCCCGCGTGAAGTCGGCAACGTGGACTCGGACGCCGGCAAAAGATCGAGTTAGCGTTGGCAAAGGTAGACAGCACCCGGACTTCCCCAGTGGTCACCCACCTGAGTACTACCCGAGCTTGAGGATGCTTAACTTCGCAGAGCGAACGGGATACGGTGTTCTCATCCTAAGATGGCCGTCTACAGAGGTCTATGCTGGTCCACGCGGCCCCATGGCTGACCAAATGGCCAAACAGTGGTCTTTAGACCCGTAGCGGTGCTTGGCCAAGACTATCAGTGCGCTGGCAGAGGTCCGCGCGGGCTTCGAAGCGCCAACTTCAGCCGCCCGTCCTGAAGGCTCTACGTGTCCGCTTTGAACGTTTGAGGGCACAAAACGCATCTACGCGTTGAGGCAAGTGCAACGCGCGCGTCGGCGCCACCCCAATCAAACCAGCGCGCGAGCTGTGGCCATGTGAAGGTGTGGCCGTATGGACTTGTGTACATGTGAAGCCGTGGTCCCGCGTGAAGTCGGCAACGTGGACTCGGACGCCGGCAAAAGATCGAGTTAGCGTTGGCAAAGGTAGACAGCACCCGGACTTCCCCAGTGGTCACCCACCTGAGTACTACCCGAGCTTGAGGATGCTTAACTTCGCAGAGCGAACGGGATACGGTGTTCTCATCCTAAGATGGCCGTCTACAGAGGTCTATGCTGGTCCACGCGGCCCCATGGCTGACCAAATGGCCAAACAGTGGTCTTTAGACCCGTAGCGGTGCTTGGCCAAGACTATCAGTGCGCTGGCAGAGGTCCGCGCGGGCTTCGAAGCGCCAACTTCAGCCGCCCGTCCTGAAGGCTCTACGTGTCCGCTTTGAACGTTTGAGGGCACAAAACGCATCTACGCGTTGAGGCAAGTGCAACGCGCGTCGGCGCCACCCCAATCAAACCAGCGCGCGAGCTGTGGCCATGTGAAGGTGTGGCCGTATGGACTTGTGTACATGTGAAGCCGTGGTCCCGCGTGAAGTCGGCAACGTGGACTCGGACGCCGGCAAAAGATCGAGTTAGCGTTGGCAAAGGTAGACAGCACCCGGACTTCCCCAGTGGTCACCCACCTGAGTACTACCCGAGCTTGAGGATGCTTAACTTCGCAGAGCGAACGGGATACGGTGTTCTCATCCTAAGATGGCCGTCTACAGAGGTCTATGCTGGTCCACGCGGCCCCATGGCTGACCAAATGGCCAAACAGTGGTCTTTAGACCCGTAGCGGTGCTTGGCCAAGACTATCAGTGCGCTGGCAGAGGTCCGCGCGGGCTTCGAAGCGCCAACTTCAGCCGCCCGTCCTGAAGGCTCTACGTGTCCGCTTTGAACGTTTGAGGGCACAAAACGCATCTACGCGTTGAGGCAAGTGCAACGCGCGCGTCGGCGCCACCCCAATCAAACCAGCGCGCGAGCTGTGGCCATGTGAAGGTGTGGCCGTATGGACTTGTGTACATGTGAAGCCGTGGTCCCGCGTGAAGTCGGCAACGTGGACTCGGACGCCGGCAAAGATCGAGTTAGCGTTGGCAAAAGGTAGACAGCACCCGGACTTCCCCAGTGGTCACCCACCTGAGTACTACCCGAGCTTGAGGATGCTTAACTTCGCAGAGCGAACGGGATACGGTGTTCTCATCCTAAGATGGCCGTCTACAGAGGTCTATGCTGGTCCACGCGGCCCCATGGCTGACCAAATGGCCAAACAGTGGTCTTTAGACCCGTAGCGGTGCTTGGCCAAGACTATCAGTGCGCTGGCAGAGGTCCGCGCGGGCTTCGAAGCGCCAACTTCAGCCGCCCGTCCTGAAGGCTCTACGTGTCCGCTTTGAACGTTTGAGGGCACAAAACGCATCTACGCGTTGAGGCAAGTGCAACGCGCGCGTCGGCGCCACCCCAATCAAACCAGCGCGCGAGCTGTGGCCATGTGAAGGTGTGGCCGTATGGACTTGTGTACATGTGAAGCCGTGGTCCCGCGTGAAGTCGGCAACGTGGACTCGGACGCCGGCAAAAGATCGAGTTAGCGTTGGCAAAGGTAGACAGCACCCGGACTTCCCCAGTGGTCACCCACCTGAGTACTACCCGAGCTTGAGGATGCTTAACTTCGCAGAGCGAACGGGATACGGTGTTCTCATCCTAAGATGGCCGTCTACAGAGGTCTATGCTGGTCCACGCGGCCCCATGGCTGACCAAATGGCCAAACAGTGGTCTTTAGACCCGTAGCGGTGCTTGGCCAAGACTATCAGTGCGCTGGCAGAGGTCCGCGCGGGCTTCGAAGCGCCAACTTCAGCCGCCCGTCCTGAAGGCTCTACGTGTCCGCTTTGAACGTTTGAGGGCACAAAACGCATCTACGCGTTGAGGCAAGTGCAACGCGCGCGTCGGCGCCACCCCAATCAAACCAGCGCGCGAGCTGTGGCCATGTGAAGGTGTGGCCGTATGGACTTGTGTACATGTGAAGCCGTGGTCCCGCGTGAAGTCGGCAACGTGGACTCGGACGCCGGCAAAGATCGAGTTAGCGTTGGCAAAAGGTAGACAGCACCCGGACTTCCCCAGTGGTCACCCACCTGAGTACTACCCGAGCTTGAGGATGCTTAACTTCGCAGAGCGAACGGGATACGGTGTTCTCATCCTAAGATGGCCGTCTACGGAGGTCTATGCTGGTCCACGCGGCCCCATGGCTGACCAAATGGCCAAACAGTGGTCTTTAGACCCGTAGCGGTGCTTGGCCAAGACTATCAGTGCGCTGGCAGAGGTCCGCGCGGGCTTCGAAGCGCCAACTTCAGCCGCCCGTCCTGAAGGCTCTACGTGTCCGCTTTGAACGTTTGAGGGCACAAAACGCATCTACGCGTTGAGGCAACGCGCGCGTCGGCGCCACCCCAATCAAACCAGCGCGCGAGCTGTGGCCATGTGAAGGTGTGGCCGTATGGACTTGTGTACATGAAGCCGTGGTCCCGCGTGAAGTCGGCAACGTGGACTCGACGCCGGCAAAGATCGAGTTAGCGTTGGCAAAGGTAGACAGCACCCGGACTTCCCCAGTGGTCACCCACCTGAGTACTACCCGAGCTTGAGGATGCTTAACTTCGCAGAGCGAACGGGATACGGTGTTCTCATCCTAAGATGGCCGTCTACGGAGGTCTATGCTGGTCCACGCGGTCCCATGGCTGACCAAATGGCCAAACAGTGGTCTTTAGACCCGTAGCGGTGCTTGGCCAAGACTATCAGTGCGCTGGCAGAGGTCCGCGCGGGCTTCGAAGCGCCAACTTCAGCCGCCCGTCCTGAAGGCTCTACGTGTCCGCTTTGAACGTTTGAGGGCGCAAAACGCATCTACGCGTTGAGGCAAGTGCAACGCGCGCGTCGGCGCCACCCCAATCAAACCAGCGCGCGAGCTGTGGCCATGTGAAGGTGTGGCCGTATGGACTTGTGTACATGTGAAGCCGTGGTCCCGCGTGAAGTCGGCAACGTGGACTCGGACGCCGGCAAAAGATCGAGTTAGCGTTGGCAAAGGTAGACAGCACCCGACTTCCCCAGTGGTCACCCACCTGAGTACTACCCGAGCTTGAGGATGCTTAACTTCGCAGAGCGAACGGGATACGGTGTTCTCATCCTAAGATGGCCGTCTACGGAGGTCTATGCTGGTCCACGCGGTCCCGTGGCTGACCAAATGGCCAAACAGTGGTCTTTAGACCCGTAGCGGTGCTTGGCCACAACTATCAGTGCGCTGGCAGAGGTCCGCGCGGGCTTCGAAGCGCCAACTTCAGCCGCCCGTCCTGAAGGCTGTACGTGTCCGCTTTGACGTTTGAGGGCACAAAACGCATCTACGCGTTGAGGCGAGTGCAGCGCGCGCGTCGGCGGCAGCCCAATCAAACCAGCGCGAGCTGTGGCCATGTGAAGGTGTGGCCGTATGGACTTGTGTTGTGAAGCCGTGGTCCGCGTGAAGTCGGCAACTCGGACTCGGACGCCGGCAAAGATCGAGTTAGCGTTGGCAAAAGGTAGACAGCACCCGACTTCCCCAGTGGTCACCCACCTGAGTACTACCCGAGCTTGAGGATGCTTAACTTCGCAGAGCGAACGGGATACGGTGTTCTCATCCTAAGATGGCCGTCTACGGAGGTCTATGCTGGTCCACGCGGTCCCGTGGCTGACCAAATGGCCAAACAGTGGTCTTTAGACCTGTAGCGGTGCTTGGCCAAGACTATCAGTGCGCTGGCAGAGGTCCGCGCGGGCTTCGAAGCGCCAACTTCAGCCGCCCGTCCTGAAGGCTACGTGTCCGATTTGGACGTTTGAGGGCGCAAAACGCATCTACGCGTCGAGGCGAGTGCAGCGCGCGCGTCGGCGGCAGCCCAACCAAACCAGCGCGCGAGCTGTGGCCATGTGAAGGTGTGGCCGTGTGGACTTGTGCTTGTGAAGCCGTGGTCCGCGGACTCGGCAACTGGACTCGGACGCCGGCAAAGATCGAGTTAGCGTTGGCAAAGGTAGACAGCACCCGGACTTCCCAGTGGTCACCCACCTGAGTACTACCCGAGCTTGAGGATGCTTAACTTCGCAGAGCGAACGGGATACGGTGTTCTCATCCTAAGATGGCCGTCTACGGAGGTCTATGCTGGTCCACGCGGTCCCGTGGCTGACCAAATGGCCAAACAGTGGTCTTTAGACCCGTAGCGGTGCTTGGCCACAACTATCAGTGCGCTGGCAGAGGTCCGCGCGGGCTTCGAAGCGCCAACTTCAGCCGCCCGTCCTGAAGGCTCTACGTGTCCGCTTTGAACGTTTGAGGGCGCAAAACGCATCTACGCGTTGAGGCGAGTGCAACGCGCGCGTCGGCGGCAGCCCAACCAAACCAGCGCGCGAGCTGTGGCCATGTGAAGGTGTGGCCGTATGGACTTGTGCATGTGAAGCCGTGGTCCGCGTGAAGTCGGCAACTGGACTCGGACGCCGGCAAAGATCGAGTTAGCGTTGGCAAAGGTAGACAGCACCCGGACTTCCCCAGTGGTCACCCACCTGAGTACTACCCGAGCTTGAGGATGCTTAACTTCGCAGAGCGAACGGGATACGGTGTTCTCATCCTAAGATGGCCGTCTACGGAGGTCGATGCTGGTCCACGCGGTCCCGTGGCTGACCAAATGGCCAAACAGTGGTCTTTAGACCCGTAGCGGTGCTTGGCCACAACTATCAGTGCGCTGGCAGAGGTCTACGCGGTCGCTGGATGGCGACTGACCTGCCACATGACCCGGACCAGTCAGCCCAACCGACCTGCTCCGCGCGGGCTTCGAAGCGCCAACTTCAGGCGCCCGTCCTGAAGGCTGTACGTGTCCGATTTGGACGTTTCTCGGCGCAAAACGCATCTACGCGTCCAGACGAGTGCAGCGCGCGCGTCGGCGGCAGCCCAACCAAACCAGCGCGCGAGCTGTGACTATGTGAAGGTGTGGCCATGTGAAGCTGGCTGCTTGGCGAAGGCGGCAACTCGGACTCGGACTCGGACTCGGACGCCGGCAAAGATCGAGTTAGCGTTGGCAAAGGTAGACAGCACCCGGACTTCCCCAGTGGTCACCCACCTGAGTACTACCCGAGCTTGAGGATGCTTAACTTCGCAGAGCGAACGGGATACGGTGTTCTCATCCTAAGATGGCCGTCTACGGAGGTCGATGCTGGTCCACGCGGTCCCGTGGCTGACCAAATGGCCAAACAGTGGTCTTTAGACCCGTAGCGGTGCTTGGCCACAACTATCAGTGCGCTGGCAGAGGTCTACGCGGTCGCTGGATGGCGACTGACCTGCCACATGACCACAGGACCCGGTCCAGCCCAACCGACCTGCTCCGCGCGGGCTTCGAAGCGCCAACTTCAGGCGCCCGTCCTGAAGGCTGTACGTGTCCGATTTGGACGTTTCTCGGCGCAAAACGCATCTACGCGTCCAGGCGAGTGCAGCGCGCGCGTCGGCGGCAGCCCAACCAAACCAGCGCGCGAGCTGTGACTATGTGAAGGTGTGGCCATGTGAAGCTGGCTGCTTGGCGAAGGCGGCAACTCGGACTCGGACTCGGACTCGGACGCCGGCAAAGATCGAGTTAGCGTTGGCAAAGGTAGACAGCACCCGGACTTCCCCAGTGGTCACCCACCTGAGTACTACCCGAGCTTGAGGATGCTTAACTTCGCAGAGCGAACGGGATACGGTGTTCTCATCCTAAGATGGCCGTCTACGGAGGTCGATGCTGGTCCACGCGGTCCCGTGGCTGACCAAATGGCCAAACAGTGGTCTTTAGACCCGTAGCGGTGCTTGGCCACAACTATCAGTGCGCTGGCAGAGGTCTACGCGGTCGCTGGATGGCGACTGACCTGCCACGACATGACGGTCCAGCCCGACCGACCTGCTCCGCGCGGGCTTCGAAGCGCCAACTTCAGGCGCCCGTCCTGAAGGCTGTACGTGTCCGATTTGGACGTTTCTCGGCGCAAAACGCATCTACGCGTCGAGACGAGTGCAGCGCGCGCGTCGGCGGCAGCCCAACCAAACCAGCGCGCGAGCTGTGACTATGTGAAGGTGTGGCCATGTGAAGCTGGCTGCTTGAAGGCGGCAACTCGGACTCGGACTCGGACTCGGACGCCGGCAAAGATCGAGTTAGCGTTGGCAAAGGTAGACAGCACCCGGACTTCCCCAGTGGTCACCCACCTGAGTACTACCCGAGCTTGAGGATGCTTAACTTCGCAGAGCGAACGGGATACGGTGTTCTCATCCTAAGATGGCCGTCTACGGAGGTCGATGCTGGTCCACGCGGTCCCGTGGCTGACCAAATGGCCAAACAGTGGTCTTTAGACCCGTAGCGGTGCTTGGCCACAACTATCAGTGCGCTGGCAGAGGTCTACGCGGTCGCTGGATGGCGACTGACCTGCCACATGACC